>NAGG01000524.1:0-15075 GCA_003031705.1 Calonectria naviculata
GGAATGATGAGAGAGCCAAGAAAAATTGTCACACGAGTGTCTTCTCTACGCGGAATACCGCAGCAAAACGACAGCAGGGATGGCGCGGGGCGAAGGGCTGGGAACTGACGTACACCTTGCCCACTGCACTGTAGGGACACACTACAGGATCGCCGGCCATCGCCAATTAGGGCGGAGGTTTCCCTTCGCACCCCTGAGTCGTACGCCCGCGTCGCGCCCACTTAGGTTCCCGCTTTGCACCATATGCGGAGACGCTGCCTATCGGTTCGTCCGGCTTCGTCGACGGGCGCTTCCAGGATGGCAAGGGCTGAAGGCTGAAGGGCAGCGTGGAAGGGGAGAGAGAGGAAGGGAGAGGCTTGTCTGTGGGTACTTTGAATCGACACGTCGCTTGCTTTACTCGGGTCGATGACAGCAGCTTACCGTACAAAATCTCGTGGAACGTGATTCTGGACAAGACAATCTAATGGTGCACCGCATCCAGCCAGTTTATTCATTGCCTTGCACCCCCCCGTCCATCTCTTCTTCCTCCTCCACATCCCGTTTCGTCCTGTTTTCGGCTCACCCGCACCCATCGCATCGCATCGCATCAGTCCCACGCTCATTTGATACTCGGCTGCGATGAGTCTCGACCTGGGCGCCGCCTGGAGCTCCCCCCGGCGCACCAAGCTCATCGCGCTCACCGTGCTGGGCTTGCTGCTGCTGCTCCTCGTGCCCCTCTACCAGCTCAGCGACCACGACACCTCGGGCATCTACCGCCATCTGACCAAGTACCTGGGCCACGATTCCCTCCAACACACCGACTCCGCAACCACCGCGCACCATGGCACCCCCACCGCCGATGCCATCGCCAAGGCCACCAACGCAATTGGCAAGAACCCCGACGGCGAGGACAAGTCTGAAGAGGAGGAGAAGCTGCAGCTAGATGTCCCCATAGACCAGAAGCCGGACTCCGAGGACGACAAGACCGACGACTACAAGGCCGACGATGATAAGAAGCCCGAGGAAGACAAGCCCGAGGACAAACACCACGAGAACCCCAACGACCCCAACCAGGTTTACCTCCCCGGGCCGCGAAAGTCTCCTTGCGATGGATTCCCCGCGCTGAACAATATCACGCTCGTCATGAAAACCGGAGCTACGGAGTCGTTTGAGAAGCTGCCCACCCAGCTTCTGACGAGCTTGCAGTGCATCGATGACTTTCTCCTATTTTCCGATCTGGTGAGTTGGCGCTCAGTTTTCTTTTTCTTTAATTCAATTTGGCCGAGGGACAGTTTCAGTACATGGTGGCGTGCGGGCATGTCGCATCTGCATCTGCATCTGCAGCTGCACGCCACAGAACGATTGGCTCATCAAGCACGACGGGTGCTGAAAAAGAAACCAAATTTGCAAAGTACGAGCAAAGTATGTGCATGGGGGGGCTAACACATGTGACAGGAGCAAACAATTGGAAACTACCACGTCATGGATGTTCTCAAAGATGTCAAGGACGAGGTCAAGCAGGGACTCATGGAATTCGACCTCTACAACGCCCAGGCAAACTGTCCCGTGTCGCAGGTGGACTGCACTGGCGAAATGAATGGCGGCTGGGAGCTCGACAAGTACAAGTTCCTCCACATGGTTGAGAAGACGTGGGCCATGCGACCGAACCAGAAGTGGTACGTGTTTGCCGAGGCCGACAGCTACGTCTTCTGGCCCAACCTCATCTACTGGCTCGAGAACAAGGTGACTCCTGAGAAGCACCCCTACGTCGGAAGCGTGGCTCTGCTTAAGAACATGCCCTTTGCCCACGGTGGGAGTGGCTACGTCATCTCAGGTGAGACAGTGAAGATGATGGCGGCCAATCCCGACCTGGCGCACAAGTACGATACCATGGCCCCCCACGAGTGCTGCGGAGACTACCTCATGGCGCTCGCCGTCAACGACACCGGCTCCAAGGTGAAGCAGGCTCACCCCATGTTCAACGGAGAGAAGCCTAACACGCTGCCCTATGGACACGGCCACTGGTGCGAGCCTCTCTTGACCATGCACCACATGAACTCTGAAGAGGTCAGCTCTGCGTGGCACTATGAGCAAACCCGTGAGAAGACTGTAAGTATAGCGCAACGGGCACTGTATAAAAAAAAAATCCCACCGCGGCTGACACAAAATTGCAGGGCATTGTGCAGATTAGGGAAATGTACCATGCTTTCATGGGCCCGAACCTCGTCGCCCAGCGCGAGCAGTACGACAACCTCTCCGACGACGAGTGCTTCATCGCCCCAGACGAACAGGCCCAGGCCCAGGCCAGCGACCACGAGAAGAACCGCCAGAAGGCAGAGGACAAGAAGAACCACTACGAGCGTCAGGCCCACGTGTCTCCGGAGCACTGCTCCAAGGTGTGCATCTCTGAGAAGCTCGACATCCCCGACGAGCTGTACAACGCCATGGAGAACGACGGCGAGCGCTTCAGCCTGCTGCAGACCAAGTACGAGGAGAAGGCCAAGGATATGGCATGGAACAAGGAGCGCCGCTGCTTCCAGTGGCGCTACCACAAGAACACTTGCTGCATTTCCCGAAGCTTCAAGCTCGGCAAGCCGCGCACAGAGGAGAAGGTCGAGGATCGATGGACCAGTGGATGGTTTGTCGACGGCATCAACAACTGGATTGCCGCCAAGGGAGAGTGCGAGCCCGAGTGGAAGAACCTGGACTGATTTCAAACAACAAAAATTTATGTCTTCCCATCCGTTTGCATATTGGGACGGGGGAAAGCAAAGGGAAGAAGACAGTGGGGCCAACGGCGGCTCTACTTCTGGGCACGGCGTTTACTTATTTATTTATTAACTCCAAAGGACTTTTTGCATTCTTGTACACCACCACACCAGGATTAGATGGGATTTCTTTGTTTCGGAGACAACAAACACGGCGTTTACGGCAATGGGAACGAACCTGCGCGAGGACGAATGCAATGGGGGCGGGGTGGCAGGGGAAAGGTCAGCGATGAAGGGGCAAATGTGGTTGGATGGCTCTGCTTTTTCTATGTTTTTTAGGGTTTGCGTCTGCTAATCCATATTTGCGTTGGCTATATACATATACATGTGTGTGTAGTGAGTGGTTGGGCAAGGGGTTGGAATGCAATCAGCCGTTGAAGGCTTGCCTTGAACTCATAGTACAACAAGAATGAAACAGCAAGGGCTGTGTACCGCTTGACCAGCAAAGACAAGATCCACCCATCCTTTCCCGTGTTTCTCCGTGATGGCGTTGCTTGTTTAAACCTCATTTCCATGATTCCCCCAATTAGACATGGTATATTTATACTCATAGTCGGTATTGATGTTGTCATGATGTGCTTTTTTTTTTTTTTTAAGTTCTGGGCATATTTTACACGTTTGATTCATGAGTGCCATTGTCGTCATAAGAAGTAGAAAAAAAGGTCCGTTGATGTCATGATGAAATCTTTTACATTTATTGCACTGTATAAACTATTACCGGGCATGAACAATGCCAATGGGTCCTTTTCGTTTCCGGATTTACCAAAATCCTCAAATGCCGCCCGAGCAACCGTGCCCGTGGTTGGATATCCTCTTTCTAGACCAGTATTCTTTGCCTGGTTCTTGATACACGTCTCCCATTGTTCCAGCCAAGGGTGAAACCAAAGGAAAAAGAAAACGAAAAGAAAAAAACACCTAAAGTGATTCATCGCCGCCGAAACCAAATTGCTCCAAATCCAAATCCAAATCCCCGTTCGCATTCTCGTATCATCATCCAATCCAATATCATTCCGTTCTCGTCTAATACTCAGGTTCTGTAATACATCTACTGCGTCGCCACTTTCTTTCCTCCGTGTCGCCCGCACCGGTGGGGGTTCTTGGGAGACTTCATGTAGCAGTAGTCCTTGGAACCTTCAGGAGCCGGTTTGCTGTACATGTCCTTGATGGAGCAGTACTCGTAGCCTTCGCCAATCCACTCCTTCAAGTGACGGTGCAGCTCGCAACGGGAGATGCCGCACTTTCGGCAGTACACCTGGCCCTTGACTCGCATTTGCTCCATGGCGCTCTGCGGAGTAGCGTTCTGCTCCTTGGAGTGAATCAGGGGGCCGGAGCCACGCCATGCCCACTCGCGGTCATTTGGACCAGAATACCGGCTAGAGAGCGGCACGGTTCCGTGCATCCGCCGGTGGATTTCATAAAAGTTTGAGTTGGTGAGGCCGAAGCAAACACTGTCAATCGGGTCGAGGAAGTCGAAAATCGCATAGTGGAGTTCCGAGGGGAGGTCGAGAATGGTATAGTCCTTAGGAGGCTGCGGCTGGCCTGGGGGGACTGGCTCGTAATCCATGACAGAATAAGAGCGGCGGGGAGGAGGAAGCTTAGGTCGTCGAGGAAGCTCTGCTGTCTGCTCCTGGACGGGGGTTGCTGGGGGTTGCGGCTCAGAGGGGGCTGGCCACTGCGAATGTTCCGGGATGGTAGGAGCCTGATTTGGTCGCTCGACCCTGGAAGAGGGCGTGTAAACTGGCTGTGCTGATTGATGGTCGCCTTGGTAATCGGTCATTGACCATCCTCGTCGAGGCGTCTTCATCATTGCTCTCTTCTTGTTCAGTTCCCGCATGCGCTGGGCGTGTTCCTCGCGGGACATGATGGTTGAGCTCGAATCGGTCCTTCCCAGGCTGGGTCGCATGACCAGCGTGCTTTCAGAGCCCTCGCGGGCGGGGGCTCCATTTGGAGAGATTGCGGGATCAGCCAGTACTTGAACCATTGTGAGAGTTGTTGACTATGGGCAAGTAAGTGGTGGTTGGTGGTTGGTGGATCCCGGTTCAAGATGTCAATTGATTGGGTCAAATCGCTGTGTTGGTAACCGTCGCGTCGCAGTGAATAAGTTATAGTTGGTCAGAAAGCGGCGGCGGTCCACGTCAGGGATCTTAGGGCGTCTTAAGTTACGTTGACGATGTCGTTGTTAAGTCGGTTGATGGGTGGCTGGTGAGATGAGATCCTCACTAGCGATCTCATGAGCAGATGGCGCGTATAAGTCGAAGTCAGGGTTGACAATGACGATCGAGACCGAAGTCAAAACAGGCGAGTGGCGACGCTCATCGGTTATAAAGACTTGACGATGTGGCCAGGAGCCGGTCGGAAACCGAGCGGTGGGTGGTGTGATGGGTCCGGGACCCATCGTGGGCCAATTCGAGATCTCGTCGCCAGGGGGCAAGTCCCTTGAGCCAAGAGCCCATCCATGATAAGCTAACTTCACTTTACTAGTGCGAGGCACAGAGCAGCGGCATCTGACAAGGCGACTCCGGCCTGGCCCTGTCTTTGCCTGATTGCCGCGCATGCCGGGGCATGACTCGAGCGTCGAACAAAGGCTCGGGACGGTTTCCATAAACCCCCCAAGCTTGCGGTGGACCTGGACCCTCCCTCCCATCAACGGCGTCTGGGGAAGGCGTTTGGCCTTGACAGCTCTCTCTCTCTCTCTCCCCGGGCCGGGTGCTGTGATTTGGCATCGTATGACGGGGCACCACTGCTCTCTCGCGGCCGTCATGTCAACGAGTTGGTCATGTGGGATATCCCGGTCAGGCCGCCCCCAAGCCTCAAAAATCAAGAAGAGCGCGGCTCCGTCCAGCCTGGCCCGGGCAATCCCGTCGCAAAGCGTGGGCCGAAGTCTGGTTCAGCTCATGACGCCAGACTGCCTCCCCAAGTCATGAACGACCACGAGGCACAGTGTAGACCAAAACGGCGGCAGAACCGAGTTACACAGGAATGCACTCGTTGAGGAACCGTTAGCGAGCACGCCAGTCGTCATTCTGGAGCTTTTCTGGAGACCATGCATCTCACCATCAAAGCCTAACGGGCCGGTGAGCCCCGCCTTAAGCGGGCCCCGATCTTCAGAACGGGGATCCTTTAACTGTTACGTCGTTTGCTATGATGTCTTGAGGGCATCTATCATGGTCAACGAGGCAATGATCTCCTCTCTGAGGATGCTGGAAGTACTTCTCATCCGTACGCTCAGGACCCTGAGACATTTTGCGAAAATTTCGTCACATCGGGTGCCATTAGTCACCACGTCGGAATCCCCGACTTGTTTCGGGAACCCGAGGGGGACGGATGTGTGGTCACTCGCCATGTTTGGCTTGCTGAACCTGGATTTTGGTCCCTGTTCCGCGAGTCAACCGCCCATCCACCACGCCGGCCATGCAGCCGTGGCATACTCTCCTACCCTACCACGCGCCGCCCTGTCTTTCGCTGCCATTCAAGGCCGTCACATCTCATCTCGTCGCATCCGCAGCTGCATTAACCTAGCGCCATTCCGTCTCCCGTCGACTTGGTTGTCTCCAACTTGTGCCAGCTCCACCACCGGATCCGAAGGGTGGCAGACACGTCGTTGGCCGCTTAAACAGCCCCCCCACGCAGCTGGAAGGCGGTCCAGAATCTATGCAACCGTGCATAATGCCATGGTCAGATCGTAAGAGTTTTCGTCTCTGCGGCCGGCATTCGCGTTAACCAGGCCGCTCATGCCTGATATCGGCGATGTGCGAATCCTCGTCGTGTGTGTTGATGTAGAGCTGCATAGATCCATTTGATGCCAACTGCATATTAGCAATCGGGTGGTTTCCAATACTGACTGATTCCTGACGTAGCTGGCCAAAGCCGTTGGTGTAGTCTAGTGACATGATCGTCAGGGTTGTGGGCACACCTCAGCACCACCCAACTCTTGTCCGTCGTTCATTGATTCGTTAGATGGCTAACTCTGACGGCTCCTCACAAACCGTCATCCCACTTTCAAGCCAATCGAGTAAAGCCGAGCGGGAAATCTTTGTGAACAGTTTTGGTGCCTTGAAAATTCCCCTTGGCTAAATTTTGACGGCTGGGCCCGACCGCATCAGCAGCTTGCTCGCCAGCCATCATCACGTGGCTACATCTCCCAACTTAACATACCTTACCTACCTAGGTACTATACGTACCAATCGCCTCTTCCCTTCCTTTTAGTGCCAAGTAGGTATTCTTGGTGCATCACTATTCTATGTCTTGAGTGAATCTGGCCATCCTGGAGGGGGACATCACCACCCACTCAAATCTGTGTTCTGCACGGGGGCGGCCAGTAACGACAATACTCCAATGTCTTTCCCTTCATCTGACCGCCATTTCGAGAAAACTCTTCAGCATGCATGTCAAGTATGGCATGCAATAATACGTTTCTCGGGATACCAGGTTTGGAAGTACCACCATGTGGTTCTGTCCTGATATCCCAACCAGAGTGTGCAGTTGACAGATGTGGCGTAAGATCTAGTTGATCCGGACACGCCATTCCCAAATCAAACGACTATTTTCGTGCGCCCGTACTCAGACACGCATGAGCTAGGCTGCATAGTATACCCGGGCCCTGGGATTTATCCGGGTAAAGGTATGAGACTGTAGGCACACTGTAATACATTGGCGTGGCGCATGTGCATATGTAGTGGTACAGTACCTTGCATCCAGACGAATCCACACCTCGGGTAACCTTGCCATTGATCCTAATTCTCTTTGGGATGAATATGGAAGTAACAGTCGGTTTGTGGCGTCAGGGTTAAGGTGCATAGAATCTATGCTTCGGTTCTCTTTATCCAGAAAGTGGGAGTTTAGGTGACAACGTGGTTTGTGTATTTCTCCATATCGAGCCAATTTTCAGCCGGTCAAAAACACGCCTCATAACAACATAGGTATGTATATCGACTTGGTCAATAGACATTAGCAATATCCTCAAAACTTAACGCTAAAAAACTAGGTAAGAGGGTGGATTAATTAACTTACTGCAATAGCTGGTCACCTCCTCGCATCATCTGATGGGTACATCCCTATATGTCATCAGGATATTGTATTTTAACATTTGGTATATTATAGAAGTTGTATTGTGTGGAATAGTTTTCGTTGTCTTGTGTCAGTTGGTTGGTAGTAGATGTCTAGTGTAAACTTTCAAGAACTAATGTTGTCCAAGTGCAAGATGATAAAGTATGTCGGGTAGGATAACCCAAAGCCAACAATAAGGCTCATGAGCTCCTCGGTATACCATGGAGGATTTTGAAGTGAAATAAAACCACTGGTCGCCACATTCCAAAAACCTCATATTCGAACTCTCCGTCTATTGGGATACAAGCTACCCTATACTGAGCACGATCGAGTTCATCCATTTATTACCGTACACAGAAACAGCACTTGGTGGAATACGCTAGGTTAGAAGTCACATGAGCCGTCAAAGCATGCACATGTGCCACAGGGACGTTTTGGGTAATAGGTGTCAGTGGTTCCAAGCTTGGCTCTAAACGTTCACATCATCTGTAACACGGGGATAATGATCCGGAAACCACCCACATCCAACCCACATTGTGTGTAACCTGGACTAACCCAGGCCTTCTTTTTTTCCTCTGCATCGAAAAATTTGACAGCCTTGCAAGAGCCATCTTCGGAGCTGTGTCGCGTGACCCCTTTGAAGGATTTTCGGACGCGGCCCGCTGTAGATGAGGGTCTCAGACAAATTCGTCATGAACCGCAGTTAGCCCAGATCTTGGCTCCGTCACCTCCAATAGAATGCAACGGTTGGGTAACAGGTTCCTGAAAACGTAAGCACCCGATCGTATATCACCTGCTGGAGCCGCGGAGAAGGTACAGATTCGTGACCGAGATTCTGTTAGCTGCACGCGGAAACGAAATATTATATGGATCCCCTGAAGATTTTTGGCCCGCAGCATTGAGACATGGCGCGAATAATATGGCATTTCCCTGCGTCTTCCCCATTCACACGCGGAATGTGGGCCCTACAACAGCACAGCAAGGGCTGCGTGGCGGGAGAGCTACGGCGGCATCAACAAGAAAGACATGGTATGGAACTGGGAGAAAAAAAAAAGATGGAGCAAGTCAACGAATGTGACACAAAAAGGTCAATATGAGCGAATATGTACATCCAAGGCTTGCGAAAACACAACCGTCGGCATATGGCTTAACTGGAAGCTCCCCCATTTCCTTCACATTCTCAATATCACGTTTCCCAGGTTCCTAAACGCCACAGGTGAACTGGAACTATCCATCCGGAAGGAATGCTCTGGACAAGAACAGACCCCATGCTTCTCAGCCCTCTGGACACCGTTTAGATGGCGACCCAGATGAGCATGATGACCACGTCCAGACCCTTGCCCTCGCCGCCGTCGTACTTGTAGGTCCACATGCCGTCCTTCTTCTCATCCCAGTAGGCGCCGGTGGCGCTGTGCATTCCTCGTCGGCCGACGTGGGGCTTGCCGTCGGTAGCAGTGGCCTCGGAGCTGGTGGAAATGTGAGGCTCCTCCTCCTTGGTCTCGGTGCCTCCACGGGCCTTGTTCAGCGCAGATGTGGGGACGAGGTGCTGGACAATGGTGCTGTTGCAGGCGAACTTGAATGAGGGAGCAGAGCCGCCCTGAGGGGTGGACTCGGAAATGACGGCCTTCAGCACAGAGCTCTGGATATGTGGTCAGCATTTGTCGAGGTGCGTCGGAGGCGCATCCAAGGGAGGCATCGCGGGGGGTCGGGGAGCCATGTTCCACTCACGATAATGGTCGAGTTCCACTGCTCGGTCTTTGCATGGTCGTAAAACTCAGCACTGCCGATGGCGCTGTTGCAGGCCTGTTATGAAGCGCCGGTATCAGTACGCGTGTTTTCAGGGGAAGGGAGCCGTCGAGTGATGAGGCGGTAAACAAGACAACAGGGATGTCATACATCGGTGGCGATCTGCTTGAGGCGGTTGAAAGGAATAGGCTGCGCGACGTGTTAGTATAGAGTAGCCTCAGCTGGGAAAAGTCGCGGTTGCTCGTACGGGAGTGGCCATTGTGAGTGTTGTTGGGGGGGGGGGGGAGAGTAGACTGTTGTATTGGGTGGAGATGTAAGGTTGAAGTTGAAGAGTGGCTCAGGTAGCGAGTCGGTAAACAAAGCACAGTGTTGAGGTGTCAGTTCGTGACGTCGTTATCGGGAAATGGGACTATGCACGACCGCGAAAAAAATTCATTTAGCATAATAATTCTAAAAAACAAGAGACCCCCGAATTCATGCACTGGACCAGTCCAAAATGCCCAGGATTCGCGATTCTCACGTGCAGCTCACGGCGCTGTAGCTCGACCGTGCAATCCTTGGGCCAGCCTTGAATGTTTGGGTGGTTTGTGCCTGGTGTCTTTCCCCTTTGGGCGCTGCCCAAAACTACATTCCGCCGCGCGGGGCAACCACACGTGATAACGAGTTGGCCAATCAACCACCGTGGTTTGCCACGGGCGCTTTGTTAGTGGGGCCAGCGGTCTTCCGTCCCTGAGCATGCCACTGTCATAATGGGTCTTCTAGCGAACCCAGCTTCGTCTTCGCCCTGCGCTACGACTTCGCTCGTTCTTGGATTCGCATTCATTTTCTATCCCTCAACATACGCACGCACATTCATATCTGGGCCATTCCCAATCCTCGCTGCGACAACTATATATCGACTATTGCGCATCCAATTGATCCGATCGTCGCCATATTGCTTGTTACTCTCAGCAGACATACGCAATCACTCCATCGCGGCCGTTTCTCGCTACTCTCTTGAGCATTCCAATCGACTCCTGCCACGCAAAAAAAAAAAAAAAATGTCTTCTCAGCCTCTCCTCCAGACTGCCCCTGGTTCGTTCTCCTCACACCTGTCGCGTGACCAATTGCCGCTTCTTTCGGACTTCCATTAACCATGTTCGCAGGCAAGCGTATTGCTCTGCCCACTCGCGTTGAGCCCAAGGTCTTCTTCGCCAACGAGCGTACTTTCCTGTCATGGCTCAACTTCACCGTCATCCTCGGTGCCCTCGCCATTGGCATGCTCAACTTCGGTGACCGAGTTGCCTTCATCTCGGCCTTCCTCTTCACCGGCGTCGCCATGTTGACGATGCTTTACGCTCTGGTGACCTACCACTGGAGAGCCAAGTCGATTAGGATGAGGGGCCAGGCCGGCTTCGATGACCGATTCGGCCCTACCTTCCTGGCCATTATTCTCCTCCTCGCTGTCGTTGTCAACTTCGTCCTCCGCATCACCGACCAGTCCAAGAAGCACGCCGACGGCAACTAAACATTCACCACGCTGGATCCTCACGAGGCCGAGAGAATTTGTCGGGCAAAGTAGTCCATGGAAGGAGACGAGAGGATGGGAGCACGGGGGGGCATTGGATGGACGCGCAAGAATCAATGTTGAATTTCAGGTTGTGCTCGATAGGCGTTTGTGCCGGGATTGTAATGAGCATCGGGTACTGGGCATTGTATTTTGAAATTGCTACAAGTGAAATAGGATGTCTTGATTGTATGTTCGGGTATCTCGTAAACCTATGATTTCCATGTCTAGAACGATGCGATTGCCTCCCAACGCCGAATATCCGAAGAGGTTCTCCATTTGGTATTGACAAAAAAAATTTCCGGCCCACCTGTCGCGGACCCTCACGCCCAACACGTCCGCGGCCCCGAGTTTTATATCCCTCATGGTTTCTTTTCCTGGGTGGATTGTACGGTAATGTTACCCTTCGATTTCAGTTCGGGTATGGGTGTAATCGACAGATAAATCCGCATGGATCTAACAGATCGGGCCGAAGGCGGGGGCAGGACAGCATCCTCAAACCGACTGTGCATGACCTCGAAGTCGTCGCTGTCGGAATCGTCGTCTTCTCCCTTTCCCAAGGCCGTCTCCTCTACAACATCTCGTTTCTTAGGCCCCTGAGGCAGATCGAAGAGCTCATTGTACTGATACCAGGCCTTGCCCTCCTCGGCGAGGACCCGTTTGCACTGTTCCACCACCGTGATCAGCTTGCAGACGTCTGCCGTCCGGGCATGTAGCAAAGCCAGCTGCGGTTTGTCGGCCTGTACGAGAAGATGATTGACGACGGATGTGACGCGCTTTCGGATCTGAGTGGACGAGATGACAGACACAGCGAGGGCGTCGTACTTTGGCGCAAGTTCTGCGAGGATGGCCTCGTGGGGGCCTATTAAGGAAGAGTTTGCTGGCTGTGCATCCTTCGTTCGGGCTCGTTTCGTGACGTCTACATCTTTCGGCAAGCTCGTGGTATGTTTGCGCTTGCTACCAGAGCCATTGTGGCGTGTCGGGACGGGCATGTCGAGTTTGCTGGAGAAAGAAGATGCAAGTTGCATATATTTTGTGGCGGGGACACAATAAGTTGGTGGTGGATCGTCTGGGGTGGGCTTGGCATCGCTGATTGCATGGAAGGCTGCATGCATAGCCTCTGCTGTTAGATCAACGATCGTGCGAAAGCAGTCAACTTGATTACGGTCATAGGCAACAATCTCGACTGTAATCAAATCTAAATATCCAGGGTTGAACATTAGATCCTACACATAACAATCATGATTGCATTTCCCCCGTAAAAGCTTCTCTTCTTCCTCTCTCCTCCTGTCCATGTTATCTCTGGCGGCGTTGGATGCGACGTGGGAGGCTTATCTAAGCGTTCATGAATAAGCTTTCCGTACCATCATGACAAGTGCACTCGCTGTGAGACCATGTGCCTGATAGCTAGCTAGCTATCTTTGATCGCCATAGCCTAAATAATTCACTCACCGTTTTGCCCATTCACGACTCATCATAGACGTGCGCACCTTGAGGGTCGTTTACGCACGTGGATGGAAACTTCAAGATCACGTGATTGAAGGTTCAGAGATGGGAAAGCACATGCAAAGTGGAGCAAGTCGACTCGGGTTGTTGGCGCTAGCTGTTCCAGTGCAATCAATTATCATATCTTAGCTTGAGCTCAAAGTGGAGCCGAAACCGAGCAACTCGTCAATGTGTAGAGGGTCAATGCTCTTGGTGTTGTCAGCTCTTGAACACTTGAGAAATCTTAATTGCCTGGTTGAGTCTACTTGCCTTGATTCTGAATGTATTCTTATTTTATTTTTATTTTGCGGATGGACGACTGGACAGGGGGATACAACTGTCCTCGCCTGATGGCAAAATGAATGACGACTTGAAGGTACTAGATAGTGGACCGGGGAGCAGTTCCGCAGGAGGCATCTAAAGCCAAGAAAAAGTCTTGGGCCTAGGCGACGGCTGAGATGCCATGGCCCACCATCCGGTTTGTTCCCCGGAGTTCGGTATGCAGCTGGTGGAGTAGCAGCGATAGCATGATACGAGCCCTTCTGTCGGGAGCTCGAGAAGATTCGAGGAGCTTGGGCCTTGTGAAAACGGGTCCGTCTTGGAAGCGGCCGGCGCCAACCAGTTAAAAAAACAGGCTGGTTGGGCTATGACGGAGAACAGAGGATGGACAGCTTCCTTTATCAATGTACTGCACTAACAACCGTCGTGGGTCATGGCCAAGTGGAGCCTGAATGCGCTATGCAGCGACTCATCACAATGAGTCCCACACCATCCCTTGGTGCTTAGTGCGTCTAGAGGTCGCACTGTCAGACATCCCAACAGTGTACCTGCACCAACAGAAGGAGTGATTGACAGGCGGAAGCGACAACTGACTGGTGTGAGTGGCATGAGACAAAGATGGACAGCCGAATGACCGCATGAGCTGGGAGGATGGGAGCGCTGGGCGCTTGTTCTTGCATGGCCATCACCAATGTTTACTGTTTTGCTTTGTTGTTATTATTGGGTTTTGGCCGCCGCCCTGCGCGGGACAAAGTGTAAGCAGATCCCGTCGCGATCTGGAATGGAATGGCATGGCGCCGGGGCTCTTTATGCTTTTTGCCTCCACTTGTTTTTCAAGGCTACTCGAGGGATTCACCGAGCTTGCTTTTCCTTGGGCGGCGACTGATATGCACCGCAACCACTACGATTGGCCATTTCGGGTGCTCAGATGTGATCGACTGGGCATTGTCATCCACAGCCCTGACTCTTGTCTTGCACTAGAGCAACGGGCAGGTTGAAATGTGCACAGCGAGGAGGGTTGCGGATACATGCCCGCCTTCATTTCGTGGGATCAGCTGGGCACGAGGAACCGCGACCCACGCTCCCACCACAGCAGGTCCTGGATGACTTGTAGGACAGAGTGAGAGAGAAGGCGGTGGTGTGGTGGTGCAATGCACTGGAAGGGCAAGGGACAGGAGAATGGATGGGTACGCAGTCGCAGCGCTGCAGCTGCAGCAGAGGACGTGCGCTCGGGGCAAGTCGCCGATAATCTGGATCCATCTTCCATGCCATGGATGGCATCCTTGTTTTTGTTATGCGGTAGTTGTACATGTACTGTTCCGTCCCCAAGGGGAGCGAGCAAAGCGCACCAACACAGCCCCAGGGTGCCACCGACGGCCTCCACCACCCCTGCATTTTGGTGACGATAGTGTGCTACGCAGGGCGCGCTTGAGTTCATCCAAGTTCCCGTGTGTTCACGTCCGTACCCAGGACCGAGTAATGAGCCTGGGTGAGTCGAGTAGGCTAGAGCGTGTGGTCGCATCGCATCTGTAACTGCGACTGTCGAGGATATACACACCAGCCAAAGCATGGGCGTTGACGGGCCAGCCGCTGCACGCACCTCGGCAACGGGCAGACTGCCTGTTTGACACAGCCTGCTACAGGTTACAGATGCATACTTTGATGCAGCCTCTGTTACGAGGCAACGAGGTTCTTGCCAGCTCGGGAACATGCCGTTCTGTTCCCAGTAACACAAGGCGGCTTGGGGGGGAGGGGCAGCCCACCCCGGCTCGATTGGACGGCAGCCCTGCCCGCCGGTACCTGGGTACTTGGGGCCTAGCGTGTGGTACAGCTCTTGGTCCAGCGGGCTCCAGCGCTGAGCAGGCTGCTGGAGCCTGCTGGGTGGGTGCTGAGTGGGCTGGCCGAGGGCGCTGAGTGGACGCTCCCGTCAAGCCCCCTTGCGCCTTGGCTGCTGGTCCGCCACCCAAAACAATCTCTCCCTCTCCGGGCACCCACCTAGCTCGCCCGCCCGCCAACCGGCCTCGCCTCAGGCGGAAGGGGACGGGGACGGACGCGGGAGGGTTGTCAATCAATCGCTCCATCAAGTGCGCTGGTCAATCAATCATCTTTTGTACTGTAAATCCATGGTCCACTGCGATGGTGTCACTGCCTCCCCCCTTTGACTTCAGGCAGCGTCAGATTCCCGCAAAACAAGCCCCCAAAACAACGCGCAGCGCATTTCCCCCC
>NAGG01000525.1:0-59078 GCA_003031705.1 Calonectria naviculata
CCCCCACTCTAATCGCAACCCCACCATGACAAGCCTCTAACAGAAGCGGTTCGGGGGTGGCTGATAGCCAAGTAACCCGGTATACCGACCCTTTATCGCTCTCTTCTCCATTTGGAAGAGCTGAGGCAAGCTTACAGTCGGTCTGAATTCCGATGTTCGGTGGAGGGGTAGTCGATCACCCTTGTCCTTTATAAGAAGTTCCGTCACCATACCGACAAACCACCAGCGATCTTTTGACTCAAGTTCACGATACCCCCCCAAACCACCATAAGATATGGCTTCCAGAGCAAGGGTCTTACTTTTGGGTAAGATAAAACAGTAAGATTTATAACCTTGAATCAACCTCCCCTCCGAGTTCCCCTGACTAAGCGAAGCACTGTCTTAGCGCCCATGACGCCTGGGCGTCCCTCTCCTCCATCGCCGACATCATCACCCCCAAGGCCACCAACCGCCAGGAATTCCTTGCTGAATCAAAATCTGGTGCTTTCGACGGCGTTACTGCAGCTTACCGCACATTTTCCTCTGTTAGCATCACAGGCCTTATTGATTCGGAGCTGCTCGATGCTCTGCCCAAGTCTCTCAAGTTCATCTGCCACAATGGTGAGTTAGATAAGTATATCCCGGAGTATTTCTCGGAGGATCGCACCAGAAATAGTTTAAAGCGACAAACGCTGATTTAATATGGCTTCTGGACATTAAGGAGCTGGGTATGACCAAATTGACGTCGCTGCTTGCACTGCCCACTCGGTCCATGTCTCTAACACACCCAATGCCGTCGACGATGCCACAGCCGACCTGACAATCTGGCTGCTTTTGGGTGCTCTCAGAAACTTGCCCGCCTCGATGGCATCTCTGCGCAATGGGACTTGGCGTGGAAATCCTCCCCCGAGCCTGGGCCACGATCCTCAAGGAAAGGTACTCGGCATCCTGGGCATGGGAGGCATTGGGCGCAATGTCGCCCGCAAGGCTCGCGCGTTTGGCATGAAAATTCGTTATCACAACCGTTCGAAACTTAGCCCAGACTTGGAAGATGGTGCCGAATATGTCGACTTCGAAACATTGCTCAAGGAGAGTGATGTGCTGAGTTTGAACCTTCCTCTAAATGTGAGCCGGTTTTTCCAATCATGACTGCTTGCAGTAGCTAATTTCTCTACCCCTCCGCACAATAGCCCAAAACTCGCCACACCATCTCTACGCCGCAATTTTCCCTCATGAAACCAGGCATTGTAATCGTCAACACCGCCCGAGGCGCCGTCATGGATGAGGCTGCCCTCGTAGAAGCTCTCGCAAATGGAAAAGTCGCTAGTGTTGGTCTTGATGTCTACGAAAACGAGCCCGAGATTCACCCAAGTCTCATATCTAACCACAACGTCCTCCTGGTTCCCCATATGGGGACCTGGACTGTTGAGACCGAACTGAAGATGGAAGAATGGGCTATTAGTAATGTCAGCATGGCCGTGGCTGAGGGTAAACTGAGAAGTATTGTGCCAGAGCAGAAGAGCCTGCAATGATAGACCAAAAAAAATCCTGTTGTTAAATATGATTTAGAGGAGGACAAGTACTTATATCATGTTTGAGGCACAACAAGACCAGAAAGAATTCAGACACCTTTTCTCAGATTTCGGTTGGGGATTGAACATATAGATAACAGAGGCAGAGAAACATGCTTGCCTTCTCCCTCCAAACAGTTTCAGTATTTCGACGTCACAGATCAAACGAGTCAAATGTTAGAGTCAGAATTCTTGTTATTGAATGCCTACTCTATCCTGGCCGCGGTTGACGGGCCCTTTTCCTAGTACCTACCCCATTCCTCTATGTTGGGGAGCATCTTAGTTCGGATTCTAATCCATCCATTTGTCCATTCCATCATCCATTCATGCCTCGAAAGGGGGAATCATGTTTAGCAGAGAAGCCAACGCCATTTTGTTGAAAAAGCAAGATTTTTTTTACCCCTTCCTGCACCTTGCAGTGAATTGTCCTCATAACGGGAGCAATTCGAAAATGAGCAAAAACAAAGGAAATCTTCGTCAAATAAATATAATAAAACTGCAAACACTCTGGTAACTCGTCCAGTCCAGATGCCATGCTAGTTCATGCTGTTGAAAAGAGAATTTTGCCGGTTTCCGTGCCGAAATAAGTGGAAAAATTCGTTACACGTAAGAATCCAGTTGAAGGACCCTTTTTGGTATCATTACATGGTATATGCTTAGTAGCGGTAGATGTCAGCCTTGAAGGGACCCTCGACAGGGAGGCCGAGGTAGTCAGCCTGGACCTTGGTGAGGGTGGAGAGCTCAACCTGGCAGTGAGCGAGGTGGAGACGGGCGACCTCCTCGTCGAGGATCTTGGGGAGGACGTAGACACCAGTCTTGAGAGAGCCAGTGGTGGCGAACTCAACGTACTTCTTGCTCCAGGCCTCGTCGTTGGCCTTGTAGAGGGCAATCTGAGCAAGGACCTGGTTGGTGAAGGAGCAGGACATGACGAAGGAAGAGTGGCCAGTGGCACAGCCAAGGTTGACCAGACGACCCTCAGCAAGGAGGATGATGTGGCGGCCGTTCTTCATGAGGAAGCGGTCAACCTGGGGCTTGATGTTCTGGACAGAGGCAGCGTTGGCCTTGAGCCAGGCAACGTCAATCTCAATGTCGAAGTGACCAATGTTGCAGACGATGGCATCGTTGGGCATGGCCTCGAAGTGCTCGCCAGTGAGAATGTCACGGCAGCCGGTGGTGGTGACGAAGATCTGACCAATCTTGGCAGCCTTCTCCATGGTGGTGACCTGGTAGCCAGCCATGGCAGCCTGGAGGGCGTTGATGGGGTCGATCTCAGTGACGAGGACACGGGCACCCATGCCGTGGAGGGCCTGGGCACAGCCCTTGCCGACATCACCGAAACCGGCGACAACGGCGACCTTGCCGGCAATCATGACATCGGTGGCACGCTTGATACCGTCGATAAGGGACTCACGGCAGCCGTAAAGGTTGTCGAACTTGGACTTGGTGACGGAGTCGTTGACGTTGATGGCGGGAACAAGGAGCTTGCCCTCCTTGAGCATGCGGTAGAGGTGGTGAACACCAGTGGTGGTCTCCTCAGAGACACCGAAGCAGTCCTTGAGCATCTCGGGGTACTTGGAGTGGACGAGGGAGGTCAGGTCACCACCGTCATCAAGGATGAGGTTGAGCTTCTTGTCATCCTTGAAGGCGGAGAGCTGCTGCTCGAGACACCAGTTGTACTCCTCCTCAGTCTCACCCTTCCAGGCGAAGACAGGGACACCGGCGGCAGCAATGGCGGCGGCGGCGTGGTCCTGGGTGCTGAAGATGTTGCAGCTGGTCCAGGTGACCTCAGCACCGAGGGCGACGAGGGTCTCGATCAGGACAGCGGTCTGGATGGTCATGTGAAGGCAGCCAGCAATGCGGGCACCGGCGAGAGGCTGGTCGGTAGCGTACTTGGCACGGGTGGCCATGAGACCGGGCATCTCATTCTCGGCGAGCTCGATCTCCTTGCGGCCGAAGGCGGCGAGAGAGAGGTCAGCGACCTTGAACTTGTGGGCGGGGGCAGACATATTGGCTTTGAGGAAGGGGAATGGAGGAGGAATGGATGGATTGTAGGGAGGAAAGGAAAGAAGAAGAGAAGGGGAAAAGGAGCAGAATAAGTAGGAAAAGTTTCAAGACAAGAGAAAGGTGTTGAGCGTGATAAGATGGGTTAGGTGGGGCACTAGTCGATTGCTGGTTGCTGAGAGGCGGACGAAAAAAAAGTACCTGGGTCGGAGGGGAGGGGTTACGTTCGGAGGGGTTGGTAGCTCCTTCCTCTGGCGGTGTTTTTTTGGGTGGGTTGGTGGGTGGGCTGGGCGGTGAAGAGGTGGGAGCGGCACAAAAGGAGGGGCAAATTTTTTGCTCCGACAGAGGAACGCCGGGCTCAAGCGGGGCATTTTCATGGATTGCTGTGCCAGTGGTGCCCAGCCTCGACTGAGACATGAGGTACATTCGGTGATATACAAAGAATTAAACGGAATATTTCTCTGTGGAAACCCCGAGGTTTATGCCTTGCCTCACTATTTTCGATGGAGATCTACCGCTCCTGCCGCTTCCCTCTGTTGTACCCAAGGTCCCACGGCGACGGGGGCAGCAGAACGGCAGAGGGCAGAGGGTCCGAAGGTTGCAGACGTGTGGGGTCTGGAGGTGCAGGACCTGTTACTAGCTCAGGGTGCATCTGGCGTAGGAGGCGGGCGCCCAAAAGCTGAGGGATCAAGCGCCAAGCGTATTCGTAACAGCCAAGTTACCCGCTGTGCTAAGGTACCGCTGTCCAGTGCAATTTTTTTTCTTTCCCTCTCTTCTCAGGGACCACGTTGAGATTTCGGGTGCCATGACTGGGCCGGCCCCTCTGATTGACAATCTTTACTGCGTGCTTTTCCCTATAAATCCTCTAGCTCATTTGTTACAAGTCTTTTCCTTTGCGGTAAGGATGCCCCCGCCTTAACCTTCAGAGGTGAACCTACAAGGTCCTGTGCCGTGTCATATTCGCGTCGATGCCTCGCCTCGCCTCCCCTCATTTGTTTGGCTCTCAGACCATCCGCCCCCGGAAGCCGAGGACCGTCGTCTTTGTGCCTGGCGCTGCAGCTCCCTGGTCCCCAACTGGGTCCTCGACCTTCTTACTCGACCGCTAGCCAGGCCTCTCTGGACAAGTGGCGTGGCTTGTTAGTGTGGTAGTCTGTGATTGCCCCTGGGAGCACCATTTCAACCCCACCACTTTGATCCTTCTCCGAAAACAGCTACGTAGCTAGGTAATCGGCATTGAGGTCCGGCCTCATCACTGGTGATCATGTCTTGCTCAAGCCAAGTGGTCACCCTCTCTTGTCTTATGCTTGACCATTGAACCAAAACAGGCTGGCAGGCCACGCCTGCCTCGCATCAGGACATGGTGCTCGCTTCCTAATTGGGATACGCCGTGGCATGATATTTTTTTTGCATTCATCTCCATACTATTTCAGTCTCGACGGGCCCTCTCCATGGAAAGGAGGCCGTGGTAAACTTCATGTACCAAGGTAGGCCGTTGGTTCGTCCTCGTAACCCATACGCGTGTCCTTCGTCTCGAGGGCCGGGTAAGCTCTATCCAGGCATGATTGAATCACCATAGCAACCCTTATCACCGCCTCTTCTGACGTCTGCTTTTTCAAGTGCTCCTCTTTCTCATCGCTTTAAATCTAGACCAGCACTCAATTATATTCCACATTGTCCGGAACGCCGCCAATGCAAACCGTCACTGAGCGTCTCTTTTTCCCAAAATTCCCTCGAGACACCGTATATCCCTCCCCTAGTCAAGTTTATTTCGGCAACAGGTTCTCCCTCACAGCAAACATCTTAGCGCTAACATTCGCCGTGAATCCATCCACCTGCTTGCTGTACTGCTCCACCTGCTTCGCGTTCAGCATACCCTCAAGCCGGCTGGGCTCCTGGGGCAGCTTGAACAGTCGCTGCCACTCATCCTCAGGAAGAGGGGCCTGCTTGGCAGCGGCACGCTGAGCATTCTCAGCCTTGCGCTTTGCCTGCCATTGTGTAATCTTGGCCTGTTCTCGGCCAAGCTGTCGCTGGTAAAACTGAAAGTTGTTGAGGTCGGTGTAGTGCGACTCGATGCTCTCCAGGAGGAGGTCGCAAGTCTTCTCGAGGAAGGGGTCGATCGCTACATCAAGAGCGTCGATGGAAGGGTACAGCGGGGGCTTAACGGCCTCGCGGTTGAGGTCGGCCAGCGAGTTGGGCTGCTGAATCTCGCCCTGGACGGGGGCTGAGGGGATCTGGTGGAGGAAGGTGGTGAGGAGGTGAGAGTTGTGCACGTTAATGGGGTACTCGACGAGAATGTCCTTGAAAGAGAGCTTCGACTTTTGTAGGCTGCATAGTTTATCCAAGTCAGCCCCACATGCATGGTCGTATCAACAGGTTTCAATATTAACTCACGTCTCGGTTGTGAACTTGCCCTCTTTGTAGGCGGCCATGAAGGCGGGGGACAGGCGGAATGCGCGAAGCGTCAGGTTACCCTGGGAGCTCTTGCTGGCATCATATACAAGCGCAACAGTGTTCTCGTTGTCCTTCTGGTAGTGGACCTGGTTCTCGACAAAGCTCAGGTTCAGGAAGTTGCCCATGGTCGCGCTCGTGTACCAACCAACGTTGTTGGCATCGACGTTGACCTCCTTCAAGTGTCGGATCATCTCGTTCTGGTAGGTGATGTTGGCCTTCTGTCGGGGAGCAGCGGAGGCGAGCAATGAGGCATCGTTCTGGTGGCTGTCGGAGGTGGCGCCGTCGACGGAGGGGAAGGGGAAGGTGTTGGTGACCTCAAGGAGATCGTTCTGGTCCATGCCGACGATGGAACCGGTCGCAGTTGAGGGGAATGCGGAGGAGCAGTGCTTGGCAATCTTCATGATGACCTACAGGCGCACCGTCAATACTCCCACCTCACTTCTCTCATACCTGATGAGGGGAGGCCCCAAGGTGGGGCGGGGCAGTTGGACTCACCAGAGCCTCGACCTGGACCGCCTGGAAAGGCGTCTCTTTGGGAACGTCACCCATTTTGACGGAGGTTCGGGAGGAATATTCACGGGGCCGCGAGGGACAGGGAGACGGTCGGCGCGAGACGAGCGGGTGGTGTTGCAAGATCCTCGGGGCTCGGGGCTCTGGAAGTGGGAATATCGAAACTTTTCGCACCCGATTTGTGGGCGTTGTGGGATGAAGGCGGTGAGGGGTGGCAGATTGATATATCCTGTCGCCATTCTCTGGTAACCTCACCGAAACCAAGTACTCAGAATATTGGCCTAGTTTGTCTTTGTCCTCCGAAGCATTAACGAAAACGAATCGGCCATGTTTTTTTTTTGGCCGGTTCTTCAAACCGTCAAAATTTCCATCCAAGGTACTTTTATCTTTGTGGCAAATCATATTCCCACAACTCTGGCACAACTGTGCATGTGAACGCAGCAGCGCCTATCTTATTCAATTCTTAGGGACTTGATAAATGTGCAGCAGGTACGATTTTTCCGTAATAAAAAAACGCCTTTATTTTTTATCTATCTCCTCTTTTTTATATCCCAACCGTGTCCACTGTACAAAATTCCCACACCGTTACATAAAAAATTCGTTACATCTCATCCATTTGGCTCGTGCAGCTTTTTGGCTTGCTGAGGAGCCTGGAACCTCAACGCCAACTTGCGGAAAAGCCGAAGTCTTCAGCCACAGGCGAGAGTCATTGATCATCGCAGAATCCCGCCCCATCTATACCTTAGTCAGAACACCATCTTGTAAAAATCTTTTTTGATGCGGGTTCTTTTCCCGCGGTACCCTCAACACCCGGTTCACTCTTCCCAAGGAATGATCTCCCAGGACTCCACATTGTCGTGAATGATTAGTCGATGTTGGTCAATCTTCCAAAACGCATACATAGCGCGAGTCGCGCCTGCAGCCTCGCGATGTGCCGGTCCTCGACCACCGTTCTTGGCGTCCTCTCTTGTCCTCCACACGCAGGTGGCCAGGTTCCGCAAATCCGAGTCCGGCTCTCCGAACCAGTATCTGATCCTTGTTAGCTGAATGTTCACCTCTACCACAAACGTCAGCCTCTTACTTGAGGAATCCTCCACTGGCCACCGCCTCAGCATGAGCCGCCTTGTCCAAGCGTCCGAGATCGGCGTATTCTGTGCTCTTCTTGATTTGCGATCGGAAAGCAACAATGTAGAATGACGTGTGTTTGAAGCCTTTGCCGGACTCCGCGGCAAGACGCTTCACTTCGGAAATGACTTCGGGCCAGTTAAATGAGTCGGCATAGGGCGCTGTCGCGTAGTCCTCACGAAGCGCTCGGAAACGAGTCAGGCCCTTTGCCAGGAGCCCATTCTCATGGTCGACTGATTCCAAATCGAGCAAATGCTGCTGCTCGGTGTATGGGGATTGGATCAGATAACGTCCGCTCACCAGAAACTCATCGCTGATCTCAATTGGGAATTCTGGAGAGCCGTTTGCAAGAGGGCCAAGCTCGGCTCCTGGGGCGTTTTGAACTTCCACGGCAGCCATTGTGTGTCTAGTGGTCTCCTGAAGATGGTAGTTTTTTTTTCAATTGAGTTTGCGCCAAGTCAATTGGCACTGAAAGGGGGTCGAGATGTCGGTCAATTCGGTGCGAGGGCTGGCGAAGAAGTGAAAACTACGAAGCGGATATCCTCCAGCCAAACCAGCAGGGCACAGGCTTTTTATCAGATTGATACGCGCGTACCGCTCTGGCCTCATTAGGCAATCTAGCATGGAATAACAAGCTAAATGACACCATCCCGGCTTGATTTATTCATCCACCGGCGAGGTGGGCCGGTCCAGACGCCTGTCAAAGGCTCTTCTGGCAACCTTGTTGGTGCGGGCTACCGGGCTCGATCACCGACAACGGCCTTTCGGGCATGGCCGAGCAAAAAATTCCAACCCTCAACCTGCCGGGTTCTTATCTCGCATGAGGAGGAGGAGCCGTTCGGAGAGAAACGTGCTTCCGGTATAATAGCTTATAGGGGCGCACTCGCGACGTCCGGCGCTCACATCTCAGATTCACCGTCGCTGGTCTCGACTCCATTGCTGAGGAGGCGGAGTATGTTAGGCCGAACCAACTCCCGAAACTCTGTCGCCCAGGCCACATCTTGGCTAGCATCGACACACGCGACAACTCCGAATATGGGAGTATCGTCGCGAGATTTCCCGTTTCCCCTAGCCGAGCGTAACAACGACTTACCCCGATAGCCTCACCGCCAGAGGCCAAGGCAGTCATTTCCCCCCGGGTGCCGGCAGTTGGGTGAAAAGAACGCGAGAGGCACGGCGAGATAGGAAACAAAGGGCCATCGGAAACCAGATGCAGCGCTAACGCAGGCCGCCATGCGGCAGCCACGGTGCATAAGCCGCTAAAATGGCGACAGTACGCTCTACTATCTGTCACCCTTGCATGACCTCTTGTCGCATCTTGACTCAGACTCTGGGTCATCGTATTCTGCGCTCGAACCCCTTTGCAGACGCGATGCTTCTCCTCAAGGGGTAAAAAGTCAATTGCCTTTGCGAACTTCTTAGGTTATGGTTTTGTCGGACGATCAGACCTGAAAACGCGTCAAACGCCACAGGGATGTCGACATCAGATATTGTCTTTGATATCACATTGCCGGCGGTGTAAGTGATATTGTGCTGTCATACATTCCATCGCATGGCCTATGAGGTTGTGGCCCTGTAATTCCATGGTCCCGTGTTTGATAATGCCGTGCAATACTCCAACTCATTTTTGAACAAGATCACCGGTTTTCTGAGTTCTAATGGCCTACGGCACAGCGCTATCGTCTGTATCCTTTTGTCTCTTGTTCAACCATTCTTTGGCCACCTCATACGTCCCCAGATATAACCCACTCCCCATCATGGTCCAAACGGACCGCAGAGCCGCACCCCGGAACAATCCCCGCACCCCTCTTTCAGCGTACACCTCTTGCGTCACTGCCCACGCCCCTTTTTTGGTCTTTTTACCTTGGATCTTTGCTGGGATTCTGTCACTCCCTCGGGACCCTGCGCTAAGCATCATCCGAGTCTTGACCACATCGCTGGGGGTGGTAATGAAGGCTGCCAAGGCACCCGCCCCCCCGGCACTACATCCAGTCACCAATCCAGTTTCCAGAAGACTTCTCACCGAATTGCTGTCGTTTGAGGTCCTCGACTTCCAAACGCGATCTCTTGCGTATTCGAAAATTGGAAACTGAAGCGCCGTGAAAGGGAGATTCCGTGCCACAAGTGCCGAATATCCCGTAAACAGGCGTTGTACCGACCCAGGTCCGCCAAGCTGCCGGAGAGCTCTCAGCGATGTGGATTGCCCCATACTACCCGTCCTCTCTTGGCTTTTCTGAAGCATTTGGGCATTTTGTTTGATAATCTCTGCTGGGGCGAGAACTAAGCATGATGCCAACTCAGCGATGGCTGAGGCCAGCGAATGTACTGCCGGCTCCGGGAGCTTTGATCTCCCTATCAGTCGCTTGGCACTCTCATAGGTCGAAAAAAACAGACCCGCTAATCGGTTGCGTTAGGATAGCGTTTGTTGGTCGGGGATGATGTGATTTATCAGACTTACCTGCAGGGAGTGTAGCCAAGACCACACTTCCTATTCCGTGATACAGGCCCCGCAGCAACGGCGTGCTTTTCGTAGAACTCGCTGCGTAAGTTTTGGAGTAGTCCTGGCTTTGGTATCGGGTTTTTAATGTATCCAGAGGATAGACCATCAGGTCGACAGTGAAGGCCGCAATAGCCCCAGCCTAGGTATATATGATTCGATGTAAGCCATGATGGTCTGATGTAGAGCGTCGCGGTCAGCACGCACCACATAGATCTCGATCATCTTTCGGTACCTGGTTAGATTTCGGCCGCAAGATCTTGGTTCATGGTTTTTTTCAGGCCCTCCTTGCAGCCCTGCGTGCTATTTAAATCGGAACTTTGACCGGTAGTTGACGCTGGTCGATGTGGTGATGTCAGGCCGTGTGTCGCATACTGTGCATCGTCCCACACGTTCATCCACGACCTTACATGGTAGGTATGAGCATTATTTGGTATGCCAGACCAGACACCTCTTACTAATGCATTATTTCCCTTAAATTTCCTGGTTTGTTCGTTCCGTCCAAATGTGGTTACGAGGATAGATTTCCCCGCCGCCATCCTGCTATTTTTCGACAAAAATGAATACCGGCTTGCATTCGGAGTATGGTGAACTAGAGGGACAAACCAAGTACCCAAGTCCAGATGCTGAGGCTGGTTCCTTCAATTGGCCCAATAATTCTTGATGGTGCGACGCAAAACACGGAAATAACAAAAAAGACAATCAATATTAACAGTGCACGTCAAGTCATGACAAGTTCGCCACCCCTATATACATGCCCGCAGACTTGGGGAACCACCAATGTTCGCCCAGCTCTATTTTGACTCCAAACCGTTCATTCCCATGATCCCAAGATGCTTGCGTTTTCCGCCTCTATATTTCGTACTTTATGCCCAAACCTATGCGCGCTGGAAAATCACAACTTGCTTTTCACCGCTCCCGCCTCTTCATTAACCACGGCAACGATGACGCAGATGTCGTCAACCTTGCCACCGTGCCAGTTCTCCTGGGGGTAATATTTCTGGACTTCCTTGGCAAAGGGCCCATCCAGCTTGGTGTTGACGCTAGCTCGTTTCGCTGCCGTCACAATTTCGGTCGCGAGCAAGCTCTGGAGCGTTACGGTCTTGCGGTTGGTGTTTTCGGGTAATTCGACCAGTGGCCCTAAATCATCAGCCACGCGAGCACCGCCAGCTTCTGTCATTACCCAGGCGCCGCTGGAAACCAGAACCCTACTGGCAATGCGCAGAATATCTTGGTTGAAGAGATTGTCCAGAACGCCGTCCGTCGCAAATACAAGAACATCCCCATGACGAAGTGAATGCTGAGTAACATCGGCGTCTCGAGGTAGGTCACTTAATTGGGCGCCCCCAAACGCAGCCATGCGGGCGGCAACGCTCGGAGGGACGAGTGATAGTTGGAAGGGGGTATTGAAAGCGTGTGTTTGGGGCTCAGAGTAGGTGTGCACACCGTTTAGCCGTAATTGTAAGAAACCGGAGTCCCCGAGGTTTGCCACGTCGAGGGACCCGTCAGCTCCTGCGATCGCTACGCAGGCTGTGCTTCCTCCAGCACGTAAGCTACGGTCTGAGCAGATAGACTCGTATCCCTTCTGCATAAGCCTTCTCGCAGTAAGTGGTGGATCGTTCTCAGTGTTATGCTCATGGGCAGCGACAGCCATATAATCACAAAATCCGTGAGAGAAATCCGCTGGGTCGACGCCCGAATCTACCCAGCCACCAACACCATCGGCAACACCAAATGCAACCGAACCGGAGTCGTTGATTCTGCTAATAAAGAAGGCATCGTGGCCAGATTCGGGACGCGCGGATGGGCGACGGTTTCGTGGAGGTTGGATGCGATTGTAGGGGTTAAAGTGGAAGACGTGGGAGGAAGGGTCGTATGGTCGGTCTTTGGCAATGAAGGAGGAGGCTATATGGTAGGAGAATTTGGGCGTATTGGCCGACGTCGAATAAAAGTGCGACATGAGGCAGCGTGGTACTTTTTTTAGGGGACAAAAAAATGGTCGTGTCGAGGATCTCGATGGAGCTGGAATCGGGTCAGGGTACGGAAGCGAGAGGAACCGACAGCCCTTAAGACTGACCTTTCGCAAGGGATCGCAGTGTGCTCGTGGCAATTCGGTTACAAGTCGCCATGATGGGGTTCGGATGTTCAAGGAGGGCGCGCGTAGAAGTTGTCGCAAAATGTGGGAGAATGCCCGGGCGGGTTTGAAAGAGCACCAGACAGGTCGCAAAAGCCTGATATAATTCCGATAAATAATAATTATAGAATGAGCATCTTGGGCGTCGCAATGCACGTGAGCCGTAGAAAGGAGGGAACAGCAAAATCTCGTGATGGGGGGAAAGTGTTGAGTGGAAAGTGAGGTGAGAAGGGTTCTAGTGGCTCCGTCCCTATCTAATCTCACGTTTTCTGGCAAAAGCAAACGTCCATTGGCGAATTAAGCCCCTCCAATCCTTGAGGACCAGGGTCTCAAGCCACTGGACAGCCCTGAAAGTCACTGGCTGAGCCACATATAATCCTTGCGAGCCACTAGTTACGAGCCACTGCAACAAGCCACATCATGCTTTCCTCGGACCGACAGGTACAATTGCTTATGATGGATGCTGAGCAAGGTCATGATATCATTGAGGAAAATTAGCAGAGTATACTAGTTAGTGTTTTAGTGTATGCCTCTCCTAGCATTGGCAATATCGCCCACGGTATTTTTATTGACTTCTCAACAACATAAAAAGATGTATCCGTAAAACTCCCCCATTTACCTCACAGAGAGTCCTATTCAATCTTGAGTGCTACCGGCTTGAGGTAGAGTTTGATGGGAATGTAATTTTGAACAACGACCATGTCACCTTTGGAAATCCCTGTGTTAGCAATGTGCGAAGTTCTAGGTTTAACCATAAGATGTGAGTTGAGTGGGCACGTACCATCGTAGTTCTTAATTTTCCAGATGTCGTTGCCAGCAGGAGACGCGATCCACCCTGGCTTAACATCTTTGAAGATGATCTCCTGCATGCATTTCTTGTCGGGTATTCCAAGGGTGAAGTCCTTCCAGCTGTACGTCTCTTTCGACGAGGCCTTGTGATCAGACGGCTTCTTCAGGTTCTGCAGCTCAAGGTATCCATTAATACCGACGAGGCCGAGCGCATGCTCTTCTTTGCTGGTGGAATACGGCTTGAGGCTGTACTTCATGGCAGACTTTTTGCCAATGGAAGTGGTGGTGACTCGGAGTTGGTCGGCACCGGAGGCGGTCGGATACACACCAATCATGTTGGAATCGATGGAAAGCTGTTTACCATCGAGCGCTTTAAATTTACTGCACGAGAACGTTAGTCGCCACGAAAGGGTTGGTTTTTGATACTTACCTTTTGATTGTAATGGCGTATTGTTGGGGAATTTGGCGCTCTGCCAGGCTGTTTTTGTTGGCACATGACGCTGTAGCTGTGCTCAAGAGAGCGAATGCCGACAGAAAAATAGAGACCTTCATGTTGGGGGGAGCTTTGACGAAAATGGGGTTTTGTAAAGACGAAAGAAGCCAGGTAGGTAAAATTAATAGAGATTGACGAGATATAAAAGGAGGACAACCAGTTGGCCTGAATTCGTGTAAAAAAAAAAGAATACTTGATACCAGCAAGGTGACCCTCTCAAAGGTGATGGAAAGAATGAATGGAAGGTTCAACGTTGGTGCGAACTCAATGCCAGACCAGACAGATAAATATTCACCAACAAAAAAAAAGAAAAAGACTCCTCATCCCACTCAAGGCCCAAACTCCACGAGGCGCCTGGTTTGGTGCGGAGATTGAGCATCTTTTTCACGCCTACTTCACTAATGGACTAGGAGGCCGCTAGGCAGGTCGTCTGGTCTGAGAGCATATTCGGCCCATCCTGAGATGAAACAGTAGACCTTTGCTGCTGGGCTGGCGTCTCGCATTAACGCCATGTCACCAAAGCTACGAAACGGTGGAGATGTATTCAGCCGCTGCGCCTGTATGTATGGCTTGGGATGGCTGTCGCAGAGAATGCAGCTAGATTCGGCTGCGCCGTGTGATGGCATTCTTTTTCAAAGTGTATTTTAAACGTACCGCCCTTGGGCAGCCTCTGACGGAAAGCTGAGGGCGGAGATGCTTGCGGGAGCCGAAATGCGGGTTTGGGTTGGCGTCTCGCTAGCCCTGTGGCTGCGACAAGAGTGCGCCTTCCTTCATCTTGGCAGCGATATAATTCATAGTAAGGATGCTGCATCACGCCAAAGGTTCCGTCTAGGGACCGTTGCCTGATCTACATGCTTAATTAACTTAGGAATTTCGTGCTAAAAAATACCATCGTCTGGTATTCTCCGATAAAGTATGAGTTGACACAAGCGGTGGCACTGCCCCGCGAAGTATGCTTTTCTTCGTCGCAGTTTCGCCTTTTCTTCACATTGACAAGTAGAAATGAGAGCTATTGGGCGGAGATAGAGTTACGATTGGCCAAGGTACAGTACCGCATAATGATCGTTGATCATCACAGGGAGTGCGCGAGCCAGGGGGTTTGACTAGTCTGTATCACGTCCAGGTCAGCACGGCGAACTACTCCACATGGTCCTGGCTCTAGCTGTTTCCTGGTGTTTTGATCCGGGATCTGTGCCCTTGTTTCTATTTTCATTAGTATAACAAGAACTAACATGTCGACGGTGTGAATTCCCACAGTAGAAAAGATGACGCTGATTTCAGCACCAGTCAAGATAGTGATGGCTGGATCTGCTAATGACTATGACTCAGCTCAAGCCGGAGGGTGGGATGTGAAATGAGGAGTCAAAAGTCTGACAACACCTCACGGCGGGCCACCTATCAATTCAACAAAATAAATAAAACAAACCAGCCTAAATAACCTGACAAATAATAATATTAGGTTTACTTATTATGTTAGGGTTATGAGGTGTTATTTATCGTTTCAGGTCTGAGGTTGAAAAACCGGAGAGGTGGTCGCAATCGAAAGGTGGTGTTGTCAGACTTTTGGCACATCATTTTAGTTGTGCCATCTGAACCTAACCCCTAGTATCTCAAGTGAGGTATCCAATAGCACTGCGAAAAAGTTTAATATTGTTTATACTTTGATTTATTTTTGGGTCGCGGAGCCGGCGGCGGCATGATCTACCAGCTCGGAACGAACGGGAAACACATTCCAGAGATGAAGCCAGTGCCTAACGATGAAATGCATGCACCTTCTTTTTTTCTTTCATGCCCAAACTTCATCTCATGAACAGTTCCAAAATGACGGTAGTTTTCGAAATTGGTAGCTATGGAAACAACATAACCTCTGTTAATTCTTACGATCCGGCGCCGCTATTTGGCCTACAGATCCAGCCAATTTGATGGAATGAAGACAGCAATCATACAAAGAAATTATTTCCTCCATATGTGATACATCAATTCCTGTAATTCTTATGCGACTCGCCCATTTCCAAAAAAAAAGGCATGCGGACGATCTTGAGGATTGGACTTCATTTCGGTTCATGATTCACAATGCCTCTTGCATGAATACCGCCGTGCAAAAGTGCGGGTTCCATTTAGGTGAGCCGTTAGAGATTTGTTTCGTAAATCATCTTATTATGTCTTATGAGCCCCTTCCTCAATTTCTCACACACAATTGCTTATTTCCCTTGGGCCCTCGGCTTCATGAGGACCAGCTTTGGGAGTAATCCCGACCGCTGGCCTTGGCACCCACTGAAGCTGGGAGATCATCGCAGAGTTTTGAAGGCAAACTATCAGTATAAAGTTGAACTCCCTCCGCTATAGTGGAGTGATCTGGGATCATTGCGATCAAATAAGCCTTAATTACTCGAGCCTCGAGTTTCGATTTCCTTGAAAGCGTTCGCTTATTTATTATTATCGCACAGAACACCCGCCCGTTACAAACTAACCCCACGATGTGTTGAATTTGATTCAATGCCAACGGTCGGAGGTGGAGCCTGTAGGAATGCGATTTGGAGATCCTGTCTCACTCTTTGGAGAGCCGTTGTTATCGCAGTGGTGAATTTACCGGTTGATTTTATCATAAATAGACCTGATTTTGCAACTAAAAAAAAAAAAACCCCGAATTGTCTGCATGTATCTTCAAGGTCTTTGAATATGTTAGCTAAATTTATTCTCCTCGTATCGGTTGCTGGCTCAGTCTTTGGACGACCGAAGCCTTGCAAGTATTTGGAGATATGCATTGATGGTGTGAACGAGTGTGGAGTCAAATGGGGAGGGTATGATGCGATTTCCCTTGATCACTTTAACTGCTGAAAGTTGTCGTTTCTAATTGATCAAATTCATAGATGTTATGATTATTGTCACCCAGAGACTGCTCCGGTGCCCCCTCTATGTGATCCGAAGGATAATTGTAGGGATCGGGAGATTTGTGTCGAAGGCGAGAACGAATGCGGAATGCCCTATAGCAGGTGAGGGCTTCAAAATCTCTCAGATTGATGAAATACTGATTTAATGTTTAGTTGCTTCCCGGCCTGCTCGCCCTATCCCATGTTTCCGATACCGTCTTGTCCTACGGCCGTTACAGCAGCTCCAAGCACTACTACGTCGGCTGTGGTAAAGGCCAAGCCACCTAAAGTACAAAATTGAGCAATGGGATATAGTCGTTGGTAGGATGCAAATACCATTTGTTGAAGTAGATCACGTGCTTCTCACTGGGCGGCAACTTTGATATGGGAAGTATTGGTATAATTGGAAAAGTAATACTCTTTTTATACAATAACATGTAATCGTACAATATATATGCACATGGAATCGTGCTTCTCTTTTATCCCTCCAAGTCTATACTCTGTTCCAACCCTCTATGAAAATAGCACAACCAAGCGATTTAAACTCGTAATTGCTCTTTCACTTTTTGATACTTAACCCATTCGTTCAGCCTCCTCCATAAGCTTCTCCAAACTGAACCTCTCATCACCAGCGGCGAACCATTGTAGAAGCTTCTTGCGTTCCTCAGCCCTCTCCTTGCGTTCGCCATCAAGTTCGGCACCTTCGCTCTCCCATCCTCCATAAAATCGTTGGAGGCACATGACGAGCCACTTGGCCTCCTCAGGCTTAACACCCCGATTGTCAACGACTTGGCCTTGCATCAGTACCAACCCCCTGTCATCTGAAAGGTCTAAATGATGCGTGACGGTTGTGTGCGGTTGCGCGAATTCGCCTCGAGTCTTGAATTCGGCGAGCTGAGTGAAAAGAACGGTGCTGGTTTTTGAGGCAGCATCAAAGGTCCACTGGAGGAAGTGAATTTCGGCCCCCTGAGTAGGATGGGGAACTGGAAGTACGAATTGAGGAGTTTTTCGAGCGGCCTCCTCCATGGCCTTGTATGTGGAGCTAGGCATGACGGCACAAAGGGTCTGAGGGCTGGAAGCATGTCGTAGACGCCAGATGGCTGTGAGCTCCTTGTCAGGAAGTTGGCGGGATTTTTCGAGATCGATAATGTCGTCAAGCGTCTTTATCGCGGGCTTGTCTGCACCGGTGGGAGGTGTCCTCGGAGTCTGGCGGGTGTTCGTCGTAGGCGCACCATCGGCATTGGATTGGGGAGAGGGCGTCTCAGGTTCCTGGATGACAGGTTCCTCAATGGCGTTTTTGCGGCGCTCTGCATCAATCTTGTCGGCGTATGCGGTTTTGAGCTCATCAATACTGCTAAGACCCTCCTCTCTAGCCTTCTGGTCGAGCTTGCTACGATACTTGTCGATGACAGCCTGGGCTGGTCGGGTTGTGGCAAGGAAACGAACATCATGGACCTGGGCCCATCGGCGTTGATGAATAACGCGGGTGGTACGGAAAGGAGAAGCAGCGAGGTGCCGCAGGGCAGCGGTCCTGAGTGAAGCCATTGTGAGAAGCGCGGTCGCGATGTTGATGCGTCCGTGGACGAGAAATAGCCTTAATTGAGGCTGCGGTGGTGGATTGATTGAATCTTCAAAAGACTGCCCACTAACAACGCGGCAGGGGTCAGCTTCGGGGGCTTGCCGTCATTGACCGAAGAGTGGAGCCGACCCCACGAAGCGTCTTGAGTGGTGAACTGGTGCGCATGTTCTCATGACGCCGGCTTCGGACCTTATTGCAATGACAAAAACGTCCTTGGTAATTGGACGGTGCATGGGAGGGCGGCCTTCTATGCAAGACTCGCAAACGTTTTCCCGTTGATAACAACCTGGTTGAACTGCCAACTCCCAAGTCTAATCCTGAACCCCTTCCATTCCACAACAAGCAAGCCTTCTACAGCCACTACCCCGCGGTAAAATTCACACCGCCCGGGTGGGCTTCAACTTTCTGCCACTTGATAATCAACACAAGCCTCAAGACATCATAGGCCTGCCTTGGCGCTCGTGCTACTTGGCTTCTCCGTGTTGTATTCGAAATAGGCCCTAGTGCACAGGGAGACGCATATAATCCTTTTAAACGTCTTCCTTCTCCACCATGGCGGATTTTCGGCAGCTGGCACTGGAATTTGTGCTTGCCGACGATGAGGGGCAGCAGTCGACCATCGCACAGAAGGCCGCCAAGGGTATGTTTGCCTTCCAAGACCCTCTCTCATGAACTGTAACTGAAACAAAGCCCTGTAGAAATTCAAACAGCGCCAGCCAATTCGAACCCAGTCGCGAGATGGGTTGAGGCCGTCCAGCCTTGGATGCCAGGGGGTAGCACTGAGTCCGAGGACGGTGACGAGACTCCTGACTGGACGGCGAGGGCCAAAGGTACTCTCAGAACAACTCATTCCATTATAAAACTTACTCACTTTTTTTTTGTTTAGCTCTAGAGTTTCTTTCCAGAACTCTTGACTTCTTGCAAAAAGATGTCTTGAAGCCCAGTCAAGGTACGATGCTGCCCACGAGTGTTCTACCGTGAAGATGATCTCATTGTCAAATAGTCAAACTGTTGGTCAGCTTTTTCGGTGCCATGTTTGAAGTGGACCACAAAGCTGGCATATTGCCTTCCGCAAACGCACTGGCACAAATAGCAGCCATGAAATCGTTCCAGAAGCAGAGTGGAAACGACATTATTCAAAAAGTCTGCGCGTTAAAAGACGACTTCATCCGGCAGGTTCCGAAGACTCGACGCACAATTTATGAGCTTATTCGCTTTTTGATGGTGACACCGGAAATCTCGAGCGACTTACAACAAAAGCATGGCCCTTCGTCTGGCTTCATGATAGATCTACTACAGCTTTGCCAGAGCGAGAGGGATCCCGAATGTCTCATGATCTGGTTTGACATTCTGAGAATCTTTCTAGTTGACTACTCACCATCTAAAGAGGTCTTGGATGAAGTTTATTCCAACTTCAAACTCTACTTCCCAATTGCTCTGCCGCGAGCGTCACAGACTGGCATCACCCCAGAAGACCTCAAGCTCCAACTGCGCAAATGCTTCTCAGCCAATCACCTTCTTGCAGATCAGACACTGCCTTTCCTGATAGGGAAGCTTGATCAAGGCGATGGTGTGACAGTTAATGTCAAGGTAAATATTCCGATCGATTGTTATCGCTGTGTTAACGAGGTTTAGGTGGATATTCTTAAAACCATTCGAGCATGCTTGGATGAGTATAGCAACCCTGATCAATCCATTGTTCCCTATGTCAACAGGATATGGGGCAGCTTAAAGTATGAAGTGCGAAATGGCGAAATCGAAGACACCATTTGGGGCACGCTCGAAGTTCTCAAATCCCTTACCTTGAGACTCAATGGGGATAGCCTTCGAGATTATACCCTAGCTGTTACGCGCGATTGCGTGGCAGACTTGGCTAATACCACTTACACGTCAGCAGCTGGTCGATTGATTGTAAGCGTGCTGAGTGCCAAGCCTAGCGCCTTTGTGTTGATGGTTGCCCCGGCTATAACGCATATCAAGGAGAACCTCCGACACCCCAAAGCTCCCATGCATAGTCAAGATCTCCTCAAGATTCTACATGTCATTTTGGAGACTCGCCTTTTGCTGGCTGATGCCGATATGTCCTCAGAAGACCGTGAGGATTTCGGTGCCATCGATTCATTCTTCAAACCACTTTATGACGATATATACAGAAATATAGTTGAGAAGGCCACCAAATCAGACATCCCACATGATGATCTTAAAATAGTGGCCCAAGCTGTGCAGGGTGCTGGTGCTTTAGTATGTCAGAAGCCCGCAAAATCAGCCAAGCTCCCAGGCAGCGAAAGCTCTGAGAGATTGCTTCCCGAAGGATCGTGCTCACAGATCTGCGAATCACTCTTCACAATATTACTTCAATCCGGCTCCGGGTTTGACCGCTCAGAGAGCTCCGATGAGCTGATAAATGATACTACCAAAGCCCTGCAAAGAGCCATTCGGTCATACCCGAACGGCTTCCGGTCATTGGTTGACCAAGCAAGGGGGATCATCAGGACTAACTGGCACGACAGAGGAGACCAGGAATCTCTTCAGATCATTACTGAGATTGGATCACATTTGGCCTACGTCGGTTGTTCTGAGCTGCCATGCACTGCATCAGATGGCCTCGGCCAATTTCTTTACTATATCAGGGCTCTGCTACAAGAACTTTACGCTGCTCTTGAAGCGAAATCATCGCCGAGGGCATGGTGCTCGCTTGTGGCAGTAATTCAGTCTGCTGTTCGACATTTTAACGACGCTTGTCTGGCTGCCAACCCAGACGAGGGTCTCCCCATCCCAGGGGAGTCTTGGGCCCAGGCAATTCAGGAGAAATACCGTGGGCTTGATCAGATTGAAACCTCTGACGAAATAACAAGCATCGGGACATCTTCAATTTCCAAAGAAATGACCGTTACTGAAATCCGCAACGAATTCTTGCAAATCAGTCTTTTTGTGGCTCGTCAACTCTACCGTCGAGCGACAAAGGCTTCTGGAACGGAGTCACTTGGGCTTGGTGACGACTTTATCGGTGCGGATCGGGCAGCCGAGAGTCAGTATCTTCATCTAGTATCCAATGTGGCGGGTTTTGTCATCCATGAGATGAGCGAGTCGCAGCAACTCTCACTCCAAGCCGAGCACTTTGCCATTTGTCTCTTCCGTGAGGAATCGATCCATGTTCCTGGTTCATTGCCAGGAAATGACCAACCAGCCACCCAGGGCGAATCAAACTGGAATTGGTTAGTAGGGGGGCCTTTGAATATCCTCTCATTTTCAATCTTGGAAGCTTTGAGACCCTCCCTGATTGACCGTCTTGTAAGCTTGCTGCAACAAAATTTCATGGAGGCCAACACTAACTGATATTCATAGTTCTCTCATGATGTGGCCCAGAAACTGATCCTGAGCGGAACATCGTTAACGAAGAACACTGATGGCAATACTCGATCAATTGCTCTAGCCATTCTTGCAACCTTGTCAAACAAACACAAAATCGAGACTGAGCAGGCCCTGATTACAACGCTTGAGCAACAAGCAACAGATCTCATTAGTAACACACAAGACAATGACGACCAGGAATCTCGCCTAGAAAGGATCAAGGCTATTTATGCCATTGTGGCGGGAATGACCAGACGTTATGTCGGAAAGGAAGGAAAGGGGCTTCTCCAGCTTTTAAAGACTGCTCCAAGAGACACCAAGATTGGACACCATCTTGGCAGACATTTAGAAATTCTCGTGGCACCGCAGCAGCCCCTAACCAAGGAAAACCATGCCATTGTCAAGCCTCTGTGGATGCAGAAGGTCTACTTTGAGCTAGTCAGTCCTATGCTACAAGCTGCCACTGGAGCTGATCCAGAAGTTCAAGACCGGGTTGTCAAAACAAACTTTGGCATTGCCGTACTTCTTATGGTGAGGCACATGGACTTCCCAATCTATGAGGCCGATGCAGACAAAATACTGCGCATCTCTATTGCCATCGCCCAAAACATTAGTGCTGGGCCAGATGCTAAAGCCGCTCTTGACGTTCTGAAGAACATTCTCATCGAGGCCCCCGAGAAAGGCAAGGACCATCTCCGCAGCATTGTCAAGATTTGCGTTGGCGCCTTCTCCAACAAACCTAGATCAACTCAGAAGCCAGAATGGCTACCAGAGGATTATGTTCCGGCGACTAGTTTGCCGGAGATCGAGGCTGGTCGTGCAAAACTAGCCCTGGAGATTGCGGGCGGCCTTCCTCGTATGTTCGAGTCTCAGCATCTCACTCCACATGCGGCCCAAATCCAAAGGCAGCTTGCACTTGCATGTGGCCATCAGGTGCGCGATCTGAGGCGGACGGCCCGTTTGGCCAGGGCAGCTTGGGTGGACTTGAAGTGAAGGCGGTTCTCTTGGGCGTTTTTGAGGTCTCGGGTCTTATAAGGGATATAACATCTACAATGGGCGGTCAGGATAGATACATTTAGATTACATGTCCCCAAGGTTACATGCAAGGGTCCAAATACAACAGCCATTCGTGTTACGATCATGCTCTTTCATTTTCCCGCCTTTACTAGGGACATAGTAGTCAGGAAATGATGACATTACCATACCTGAAGAGGCTATTGACTACAAGAGGCCGATTCTTCGAGCAAGATGAAGATAAAAATACGGCATATATAATGAGTAAAACGCATCACAATGCGTAGCGTTCGATTACAGGAAATCCGCGAAACGGGCAGGGTTTGCTCTTTGGAAATGGCGATAGTGAATTCCCAGTAGACTGTAAATGGGAAATGATAATCATTACGTATGATGCTCTCCATCGGCTTCTTTCACTCCAAGAAACCAGGAAAATATGGGTTATGGGGGACATAATTTGAGTGTGCTAGAGAAGCAAGCAACCAGCCACCAATATCTCATGCAGCTTATACTCTTTCTCTCGCCCATACTACCAGCCATGGCATCGCCGGATAGTGATGATTCATCGTCTGTATCATAATCTAGCCTTGCTCATGTGGCAATATCAAGATACATTCCCTGAACGCCGTATCCTTTACATGCGACCTATCCTGATTCCATTCATTCTTTTCCTTTTTAATGCTCTCCGCCCTCAGCCCTGCCTTTACGCCTTCCGCCTCTTGCCTCCAGCGGCAACCTCAGCCGCCGTGGAGCTTCCGACTGCCGCAGCAGAGTTGGCGGCGAGAATGGCATCTAGAACATCTGGGTTCGTGTCGAGGAGCTCTTGGGATACGGTGACGCGCTTGGGGTCGGCCTTGCCAACAACGGGCACAGTTGTCGCGAGCATTTCCTGGAAGGGGACGGCAACGAACTGGCCAAGCTGGTCGAACCAGCTGGAGAAGGGCTTTGAAATCTTGATAACGTGCTTCTTGGAAGCCTTGTCGGTGACGGTGATTGTGAGGTTGTAAATGGGAACATTCTTCTTAGTCGCAGAGACGATGGAGATCTGGGTGACGGTGCGGTTAGCCAAGATCACGAGGGTAGGCGCAAGCTGTTATTACTGTTTCGCCAGAGGGGGTAGTTCCCTCATACACGACACCTTTCTCACGAACGGCGATCCATAGTGTCAAAGCCGTATTCAGGAGAGTATACACGAGGACTGCGCCAGCAGTGAAGTGCTTGGTGCTCTCGAATCCGAGCTTGTAGTCCCAGAGGAAGCAGGCGGCGGCCAGTGCGAAGGCAGTATATCCGAGACCCAATCGCACGTCGGTGAGGAAATGCGACTGCTTGAAGCCGAGAGAGTTGAGGTAGTTGGGCAGGGCGTCGTCAGATGTGTTCTTGAGATCTAGGAGCCACCGTGTCAGTTGCGACGGAGGAAACGAGGCCGAGCGAGCTTTGATTATAACGCACCGGCAAGGTTATAAACCGAAATCTTCTCCGCGGAGTTCGCCATGGTGACTAGTATGCTTGGAAAACGGGGTCGGAGCGTGGTAGCATAGGTCAGAAAGGGCGATTTGTGATGATAACAACTCCGGCCTGGAGTCGCTGTGATGCTTCTAATTGAGTGTCGTGGGGCGGCCAAGTGGATAGCTGTCCAGTCCCTTGAGTTTCCCACTGGGGTTTAGCGGCCGTGCGTTTACTTAGGCGCTGGCTCTCCAATGTGCCGGGGTTTACGGCGGCTGCTGAGCTGGCCTTTGCAGTGGCTTGGGTGTCTCCAGGGTGTGGCGACTGCGCCTAGGCGAACGTAAAAAAACCACCTTAGGTAAGCTCCGCCAAGCTCCCATCGACGCAATTGATCTATCGTGGCTATTTGGCGACTTCATCTGACACGCCTCAACTCCGCACTCAGCACCGCGAAGGCGCAACCCCAGGACCAACACTCCTCCATTGAATCTCCTTCGACCCGCGAGCCTCTGGCCGCACGCTGACCAACACAATGGTGCAGATTCCAGTTCAGACCCTGCACCGGGACCCCCAGTTGTTGTACGTCAAGCTCCCCCCCCTCAACCGGCCCATTCTGCAATGCGCCGAGTTGCTAATTGCCTTGTGTTCTAGCTACTGGATTCTTACCCCAATTACTATTGTAATGGTCCTCACGGGTGTCCTGCGTCACTACGCCTCGGTCCTTATGGCCAATACCCCCAAAAAGCAGGACAACAAGGCCATGCGCGAGCAACGGTTCCTCGGTCGCGGCGTCACTCTTCGCTCTAACCACCACGTCCTCTCCCAGAAGTCTTTCGAGACCCGCCGCGAGACACTAATTGCCGGATACGAGTCGGGAGCCTATCTCAAGGAGCCCGAGAAGAAGGGACAGCCCCCTGCGAACCCTTTGTCGGACCCTTCGGCCATGGACGGTATGATGGGCATGATGAAGGGCAATATGGCAATGATTATCCCCAACACGCTCATCATGAGCTGGATCAATGCCTTCTTCAGCGGTTACGTCATTAGTATGTGGCCTCTTCCACAAACACTCGTAAAGTGAACTAATTGTGAAACAGTGAAACTTCCTTTCCCCATCACCATCAAGTTCAAGAGCATGCTCCAAGCAGGCGTGCAGACCAAGGATATGGACCCCCGATGGATGTCCAGCATCAGTTGGTACTTCCTTTGTATTTTTGGTCTTCAGTTTGTCTACGTCTTCCTCCTTGGTAGCGATAATGGTAAGCTCCCTCCGCAAATCTTCACATCAAGACTGATAATAACACTCTCCTAGCCGCTAGCCAGGTTCAACAGATGCAAGCCCAGCAGCAAATGAACCCTATGGCCGGTCCTGGTCAGGACCCCCACAAGCAATTTGTTGCTGAAGCTGAGAACCTGGCGGTGGTCGAGCACTACTCTGTCTTGGACGACGTCGAGGAACGTCTGTTGGCGGGTATCAAGTCGTAGATTCATAGAAGGAGCAAAATATATACTAGCAGATCTAGCCGCAAATGCACCCACCCATTGCCGCGTCTTTAGGTTACCTATCACCAGTTTTCTATGCTCCATCCCACCAAAGACACACGCCTAGTCCTTCGGCTGCCATACTAGCTTTTATCCGGTAGGGTGTCCTAAGTGGTGCGTCATCAGGCTGTGAGGGGCCAGCTGGAGCTTGGTCGTGCCATTCTTCGTCAACGACTTGGAAGCGGACCATTTCATGGTTATCATAGAACAGGCGCTCCTCATCGAAATTCCAGATCCAAAGCTGTTCACCATGATTACTATTTGGGGATTGTCAGTTCCATCCATATTTTACCCGTGATTGAAAACTGAGATGGCCGTAAGGCTTACTATTCGGCCCCTTCGGGCAGTTCCTCAAATGGAACGAAAATGTCGTCGAAGAAGTCAGTCCTCAGGTTGATACCGTGGGGCGTGGAGCTTCGTATTCTGCCAAGCATGACTTCGCCCTTAAAAGGACGGAACACAACCATGCGGAACTCAACTATGTATATTTATGAGCGAAGAGGCCAAATAAAAGGCCGTGCGAGGTGCAATGGTGAGGACGAACCGTTTACATTAACAAGGCCAGTGCCGTGGCCAATCAATCCTTCTGACGTCCAGAGAATGTCGTAGAGGCAGATGCAGAGTCCGATCTTTTGGATGACCTGTTTTTAACAAGAATGAGTTTTCCATCTCTTGTCCAAACGGGTAGGGGCGTGATTGGTGGTCAGACCTTGTTGGAGTATTTGGCGTTTAGGTTATCCTCAATGGCGTCAATGCTTTTCTTTGAAAAGTCTGCTGGTGCGATTTGCACCAGATCAGAAAATTTGGTCTACCCGAGCAGTTAGCCATGGTATTCTATGAAGAGAGCGCATGTACGTGGGTTGCGATGGCGGGGCAGGCAAAAAGTTGATGAGGGTGAGTGAGCATGTACCTACCAGAATGAACATGCTAGCGGACTAAGCAGTCTGGGATTTATAGATGGACTTTGTTTAATATTGATGCTTTAGTTTCGAATATGGCTTTCAGGTAGAATAGAAGGAAATCACGGCATTATGGGGAAGATGAAAGAGGGCATCACAGCTTTGCGTTTGCGGTTGTATCGATTTCTAGTATCAAAACTCACCAGGCCGAATGGCAGAAAAGATGCAGTCCAGAGAGTCAGAGAGCGCTAGTCCTGTTTTGGCTAGAGCATCCCGTCGCGGCCCTTCACCGCCTGCCAGGAATGCGCTAGCTCGGCAGCTATACCGGGGTGCGGTGTGCAGATTATTCCATTGCAAAAGCTCGTGTTGGTGGAATTTGACGAGAAGACAGCTTCGCCTCGCTTCCTCTTCTCGAGTCGGGTCAAAGCCGCCTCCATCAGACACCACTGACGTCTTGTTCTTCTTCTTCATCTGTCATTTATAGCTCCTTCTTTAGTTCCCTACTCTCCTTCTCGTTTGCCCATTTCCGTTTGCTTCGCCCACTTTTACACTGCGAATTCATCCTGTCTCTGTAACCCTGTGGCGCACAGCAGAACCGTCGCGCGCGGTCTGCCCTCAAGGTTCTCTCGTCCGAACGAATCCATCTACCCTCGCACGAAATATAACCCTCGTTTCCCCTCACCATCCAACCATCGAGACAATCTTCATCAGTGGCCCTACGACTCACAACCTTGGGCGGGACAACACCATCACATAACAACTTGCGCTTACCATATGACCTTCTAAACATGTCGACATACGGCTACGGTCCTCCTCCTCCACCCCCTCCCCCATCGGCGGCGTCGGGTGGGCATCCCAGCTACGGTCATCCGCCTGCGTCCTATCCTCAACACGGCCAGGGACGAGGCGGAGGATCTCATCACGGTCGTGGCCGTGGAGGTCATTATTCAGGAGGTCGTGGAGACTATCACGGCTCACCACAGGGGCATTACGAATACGCTGGACAACCCTATCCAGCCCACAACCCACCTCCTTATGGGGGCTCCCATCCTCCTGCTGGAAGCTATCCGCCACCGCAGCCGCAATGGGCTCCTGAGCATGGTCACCCTCCCCACGGCCATGCCCCAGTTCCCATGTCGTCCAGCAACTATCATCCCAACTACGCACCCCAACCGTACCCGCCTTCGCAGTATCCTCAACAACCGCCCTATGGTGCGCCCCAGCAGTACGGCGCTCCATATCAAGGGCCCCCTCCTCCTAGCCAAGCCCAGTGGAATGGCCAAGGGCCAGCACCTCAAGGCCATTACGGGAACGGTAGGACACGAGGCGGCTACAATGATCGGGGAGGTCCAAAACCTCCCATGGGTGGACCGGTGCGCCCGGGATATGAGCATGAGACAGTCCCTCCTCCAGTGAATGGCGCTTATAGCCAGCCATATCCCCACGATCCCCGTGCTGCTCATTATCCCCCCGCGCAGTATCCCCCTTATCCAGGGCCCCCTCCTCCTCCCGGGCCTCCCCACCAGGACAGTTACTACAACCAAGGTGGCCGCCGTGGTCGAGGTGGTTTCAGAGACAACTCTCGCGGCCGTGGTGGCTATCATGGCCATGACAAGCCTCGCCACCACAAATCAGGTCACAACGATTCCAACCACAAATCTGAAACACCTTCGGTCGGAAAGAAGAAGAAGCGCAAGATGAATACACTGGGTCTCACTCCGGGGATGGACTCTGAATCTGAGGACGACGAGGGCGAGGAGAAGGTTCTCACCGACCTGATCGGACAGGAGACTCTACAGTAAGTACAAACACGGCCACGCTGCAACTGCCATTCTAACTCTGCATAAGTATCAAGGATATCGATTCATTCCTAGCTGAACGAAAGAAACATTTCCCCACCAAAGCCCGGGTTGAGGCTAAGAAAGCTGCCGAGCTGGCACAAAATGGCGAAGACAAGGCTTCCTCGCTCGAAAAACAGGCCGACAAACTCAGACGACAGCTTCGCAAGGTCGAGTCATCAATCAAGCGAAAACGAGAACAAGGAGATGAAGGAGATGAGATGAGAGATCCCTCCGACGAGTCTTCGGACGACGAGAAGCCAGAAGTCATGTCTACTCGTTCACATGTTGCTCCCCCACCACCTCCTCCTCCTCCCGCAAAGAAAGCCGACGTTTCCAAGCATTGCAAATATTATTCCACTGGTGGAACATGCGGCAAGAAGGGCAAGTGCCGCTTCGTCCATGATCCTGAGGTCAGAGAAGCAGCCATGAAGGAGCGTGAGGCCAACAATGGCCGGCTCACGATTCAGCAACGCTTGATCCTGAATGATAAAGAACAGGAGGATCTCACAGTGCTGCAATCAATCCAGTACCTTCGCGACAAGGGGCTTATGAAGCCCGCCGAGCCATCGGAAGTCCAGAAGGACGAGCCCAAGAAGACCGACGACGCTCCTCCAGTCCACCCTACCTCAAGCTTGCTCCCTGCTGCTTCTGCATCCCTCCCCCCTCCTCCCGTCAAGCGAGAGACTGGACTTCCCCGCCGCAATCCACCTCCTTCCATCATTCCCAGTGCCAATAGTAACAGCACCCAAGGGATCAAGCACTATCAAGGATGGCTCCTGAGACCATACGGTAGCACAAGCGGCAAACAATCCAAGAGTGATGACCTTCCTTGATTTGGTGGATTTTGGCGAGGCTCTCAGTTTACTTTTGATTTTCCTTTCTTTGGTTTTACAACTTCGGGTAACAGCCTCCATTCCAGGCTGCCCCTGTCGAGTTCTGACATGTGTACTGAATGGATAGTCGTCCTCGGTTCAGTAGCAGCCTTATCCGAGCAGGCTTAGAATCGCCAGGGCTTTTTCATGGTTTCGGGTCTAAAAGCGATGAAACTAGTCGCTTGTCAGAAAGTCATTCTGCTTGTTTATTAAGGGGTCTGATTTTGCACTCGCTGACACTTGCACACGAATCGTCTCATGTACTCTTGACCACTTCAAACAGTATTTCGTATTTTTTTTTGCATATCATGGAAAAGGGTGCTAGCTGGTACACAATTGGTTATGCTTTTATTTTATGAGGAGAGGGGCTGCATTTTCTTTTTTATCGCTGGGCAAAACTTGCTTGGGCGTTTTGAGGCACTTGGTTAGTTCTTGGTTCTGATGCCTAGATACAACATGTTGTACGATGCAAAAGATTTGTTTGACCTTTCGACTCATATATACCCAAAGGGTGGAGGGAGGGGAGTGCAAAGTAGTGAAAGGATAATTCTATAAGCAAATTATGTAGTATTTTCAAGTGCAAGTGTACTACGGAAAAATATCTTTTTGACATGAATCCCAATTTAATATTCCATAGCTTCAGCTTCATCTTATTCCAAAAAAAAAAAAAAAAAACCCGAACTGTTCAGGCCAAGCAGAAACTTGAAAGAAAAAACAAAACACACAATAGTGGTCTGTACCCTTAGAAATTAAGTCTAAACAAGGACCATTCTGGATACCCAACCGCCTGATATCTATGGCCTCCGCACTCGCTCCTCTACATCCATGAGTCCAGTCCAGTCCAGTCCAGCACACGAACCCAGCCGGAACAAGCCATCCGCCGCCCTCCACCTGTACCATACCATGTACCGTGCCATGTACCGTGCCATGCAAACCGTTTGTGAATTTGTTGCGAGCGCGAACGCGAACGCGAACGCGTGCGTGATAGATAAAATGAGCAGATGTTCAACTCCGTCGCTAATGTGGTCCCCGAAGGGACAAAGCAAAATTGCAGCGCGAAAAAGGCGAACCAATGTAATCAACAAAACGCCACCGTTCCCGAGTTTCTCGACCGTGATCACGTTCTCCCAAAGTGAGTTGTAAAATAAGGTGTCGTTGAATGAAACAAGAGGGCGAGAGTTCAATGCCGAGAGGAGACGGCAGGATCATCGTCGGCGTCGAGAGTTGAGAGCCTCAAGAGCTTTACGCTTGCGTTCCTCTTTAGCCATCTTGAGGCTTCGTTCCAAGCGTTCCTCCTCAATATCCTCACGGCGAGCAATCATCTCGGCCTGACGCTCCTCGTCGTCAATATCGTCCATTCCTGCCTCCATATCAGAAGACCCGTCCGACGCATAATCGTAGCGGGGTCCTCCGTCGTCTTCTTCGTCGTCATAGTCGATGAAATCATCCATATCCTCATCGTACTCATCATCGAAGCGAGACTTGGAAGAAGCTGGTCGAGGAGCTCTCGTGTTGAGGAGAGCACCACCCCGGGGAACTTCCCGATGCTTCTTCGCGGTCCCGCCAGGCTTCGGTCTTGCAGTACCAGTGTATCCTGTTGTTGCCGACGCGGCCTTCTTGAGCCTCTTTTCTCTCTCTTCCTCTGCAGCAGCCTTCGCACGTTCGGCCTTTGTCATAGGCGCTGGCTTGCCATTCCGGCTATCTCTATCCTTTCCGTTCACAGGCGTGCCATCACGTTGCCCGGGTTTTGAAGTGCCGGAGTAGCCTGGCCTTTGGGGCAGCTTCTTGGAAGGTCCCTTTGAGGGAGCTCTTGGATCATCCTTCTTACTGGCCGTGGGTGTGGGTGTGGGTGCAGCCGCCGCAGCAACGCCCTTCGCAACCTTTTTGTGCTGAATCTTGCCAACTTGGCCCATCACAGCCTGAGCCCGCTGGCCTCGTGCTAAAATTTCCGCAAACGATCCTTTCTTTGGCGGCACACCTCGAGACGCGACGGCGGCACTCGATGGTCCAGGTGATGGCCGGCTAGGCATACTCGGCTTCTGGACTCGGTTACCTCCGTTCAAAGGTTTCGAAGATAGAAAGTTCGATCTCGGGCCAGAGCCATTTGCAGACCGCTGAGATGCGTTCGGTCTATCTAAAGGTCGTGATGGCTGTGTTGACCTTGATGGTGGAGCAGATGTCTCGACCGGACGTGGAGGTCTCATGGCCTCGGGCCTCGGCGCCACCGTGCTGGACAGTGTAGTGGTCCGCGGTGTCTTGGAGGTATTCAACCGCAAATCTTCGTCGGCCTTCCGCTTGGGCAAAGTATTCGTCCTCGGGAGGCTCGGTGCGGGGCTATTAGACGGCTCATTGCCGCTGATCTGCGCAAGGAGGTCCCCGATCTTAACCACCAGTGTCAGTCTTTTCACATCGTCAAACTTTGGCATGTTGGGTTGTTTCCTTACAGGCATCGCGTAAGCTGGTAGCCAGAGGGCCTAAAATATGATAAAACAGACCCTTTGGAGTCAGGAAGAAGCAGTTAGCCTCGGATAGGATTAGTGAGTCATTGAGCGATCCGGTTGCTCGCTGGCACTGATATCAGGCACTTGTCGTTTTTCGTTTGCACAACCGTCAAGAATCTGGTGGCAGGAGGCGCAGAGGCGATAGAAGCTGCGTAGGTGGTTGAATACACGTAAAACCGACACTCGAGCCAAAAGAAACCGAGGCGATCACGATAGCGGGTGAGGGGGAAGCGTACGGGCAGTGAAGAACAAAGAATCAGTCACTGGCCAACTTTCAAAGCGGAGGATGAAATCAGGGAACGCCACACGGAAACGCGACGCCACTCCACGTGACCTATCTTTAAGATGTGGCGGTGCAGATGGCATCGGGACTCGGCCGTGCCAGGCTCCGAGCCCACCCCGCCCTAATCACTCGCCTAAGTGGATTTTGGTTCCCACAGGATCAAAATTGGCCGCGAACTTTTGCGACGGCTGGAACTTTTCTACCTTGTCACCCCAAACGTTCAATATCGAACTCGAAGGCTTCAGTCTCCGCCCAACTTGCGGTTAAATTGATTGATTTCTCTTGTTCTCCTCCATCTTCAAAAAGTGAGTAACCTTCTTCCTCGCCATTGACTTCGAGCGCGCACGCATTACGCCCTGTCAAACGGGTAACACTGCCCTCGCCAGCTCAAGTTGAAAAATATATTCAAGCAGTTCTAACAGAGTATTTTCACAGAAACCACATTCAAAATGAAGCACCTCGCCGCTTACCTTCTCCTCGGCCTCGGTGGCAACACCTCGCCCTCTGCCGCTGACGTCAAGGCCGTCCTTGAGTCCGTCGGTATTGAGGCTGACGATGACCGTCTCAACACCCTGATCTCCGAGCTTGAGGGCAAGGACATCAACGAGGTATGCCCTAATCCGCACACGAAACTTTTAAGAATACTCTCTAACACGATCAACAGCTCATTGCTGCCGGTTCCGAGAAGCTTGCTTCCGTTCCCTCCGGTGGTGCTGGTGGCGCTGCTGCCGCTGGTGGTGCCGCTGCTGGCGGTGCTGCCGAGGAGGCCAAGGAGGAGGAGAAGGAAGAGGGTACGTTCCGCCCTGATTACCAGGCTCATCATGAGCACAATGCTAACAGCTGCTACAGAGAAGGAGGAGTCCGACGAGGATATGGGCTTCGGTCTCTTCGACTAAGCGATCTCTCTATAGAGAATTGCACGGTTACGAGAAGTCACGAATTTCGAAGAAGTTACGTACAATGTGTGCGCCGGTTCTTGCACGTCTCAGGCTTGGGAGGATTGGGTGCCATGGCTGGATGGGGTTCTTTTAAAAGAACGGCATTTAGATACAACTGAGGAAAATAAAAATGGCCAGGCAGGCTTCTTCGAAAATCTCGTGCACGCATGATCAATTTGCTCCCAACTTTGTGCTTTTTGTCTCTCCTCGTCCTTTGACGAAAAAAAAAATCCCTAAACGTCTAGTGCGCATGGAAGGGCTTGCGGCGCGAGCAATACCAAGTTTCGACAAAGAACCTGCTTACTCTGCAGCACATCCGTTCATCATGTTAGAGATGCAACGTTGCTTGCCACGCAACAAGTTCATTTCAAGACAGGCGCATAGTTCCTGATGCGTGCGAAACCAAATCGCCTGCCCCAAGCAGATCACAACAGGTGGGTGGACTTCTTTATACTTCCGTCTTGGGAGCGTCCACCAGGGCTGTCACTCGGATGACTTCCAGACCCAACACAGCCCCCCCTCAGGTCCGGATTTAGTATCACCGCAGCTGCAAAGCGCACGCGCAGCAGCTACTCACACCGTTCTACTCCGCCACATTTGCTACACTATGTCAGCCCTGGCCAAGTTCCGAGTAAGAACTTAGAAGTCGTCGCTCCTCTCCCACCAGACTCGGAAAGGATAGAGCCGACAAATAGGACTTTGGTGCCCATAGGCCCGTTATGAGGCGGAGAAATTGATCCCGCTGTACCAGATCAAACACATGTGACAAAATGTAAAGGTAGGACAATGAGGCCCAAAGTCATGGGGAAATTAAAAAAGCATTTTCTATGTCTTTTATCTTGGTAAGCGACTTTCGCCCAGTAGTCTCCCGTCCCAGATTTGCCGCTCAATGGCAAGTTCAAGTAGAAAAGAAAAGAAAAGAAAAATTGACAACCCAACGCCGCAATATAATATCGAATGATACATGATGGGATGGCACGGCTGGCAAGGTAGCATGAAACCGTCCACCCTTCGCTGTCGAGAAACACTAGCATCTGCTGTGTAAGCCGAGATGCTGTCAGTCCCGACATCCATATTAATAAAGCGAACTCTCCAAAAATTGCCCCGATATATCTTTGGAATAATAGTCCGCACTCAACTCCCATACGCCCGCCTACATGCTCCAGAATTCCAGTTTAATGCAAGGGTTGTTATTGTCTTATCACTTTCAGCACAGCTATCCACCAGGTTATTTGGTTGGGCGATAGCCTGACTCCTCGCCAGCCCAGGAGTAGGTTCGTGGTTGCTCGCCCTGGTCGCTCCGGTTGTGATCGTAAGCTGGAAGGGGCGAGGTTCTTACATCTGCAGAGGCAGGTAGTTCAGCAGGAGCAACTTGCTCATGGGGTTTCGGTGTCTCTGGCTGGTGTGGCACGGCGAGATGCTGTGCATGTTGGTCACTACTGTTGTCATGTTAGCAATTTGCCTCGCGTTGTGAAATAGCATGGTCAATAAACTCACTAATACGATCCAACTGTACCATCCGGGTTCATCATAGGAGCAAATCCAGGTTGTGACCCGTAACCTGGCTGCTGGGGACTCATTGGCGGGCTCTGGCCGTATGCCGACATGGGACTGGCTTGCTTGTGGCCAGTCCACAAACTACCGGCTGCTGTGCTCGGCGTCTCGGCAACTGGGGGCACGTTGTTGTACATCGGAGCGGCGCTATTGCGGAAGCTCTTTCGGTAGGCCTTGTCAAATCCTCCACGTCGTCCGCACAGGTAGATCATCCCGCCAGCGAGGAGCAGAACTGCGGCAGCCCCAAGTGCTATTCCGGCAATCGCCCCTGGTGACAACTTCGAATGGTGGCTGCTGCTGTCGCTACTGTTTCCAGACGAATTGTTGTCACTATCGCTCTTTGACGAACCGGTTTCTTTGGACCCAGGATCAGTTTCAGTAGGGAATGGCTGGCCAGGGGTAAGTTGGTAGTCCAAATCCTCAGCCAAAGCGACATGATCCTTGAGTGTCTGGTTCTTGGTCTAGAATTCCAGTCAGATACATTGTTCTCGATCCAAATACGCGATTCATTCCTACAGGGTTGATGACGCCCATCATCTTGTAATGGTAGCAGGAACCGGGAGCGCCACAGTAAAAGAAGATTGGATCGGTATTGTTGACTCTAACGCGATAACGAGGGCCCTAGAAACGTCAGATTGACACCTATATATCGTTCAATTATGAAATCACTCACATCGTTCGTGATTGCTTGCACTGACTGCATGCCACTTGAGAAGCCCGCCCCATTCGTCTCGGTGTATTCATATGGAATGCATGGGCTGTTGAAGTCCGCCCGAATCACCCAATGTTGGGTTGGGTAAAATCGCCACTCAATAACATCTCCAACACCGGCTTCGATTTCGGATGGTGTAAACTTATGGCCAGCCTAATGAATTGTTAAACCAGGTCAGATATGACTAGGAATGTAAGAACCGACAGCTCCAACGTTGACGGTATGCGTCGTTACTCCACTCCCGGAAGAGGTGTTGGTCGAGGATTCTTCTGCTGTCGCGGATGCATCGGTAGCGGACGCAGAAGCTTCGTCTGTGGTTGTCTGTGCCCATGCCCCCATGAGGAGGATGGATAATGTGAAGAGAGATTTCGGCAGCATTGTAAGATGACACCTCACTTCCAGGAACAACTTGAGGATACAAGTAAAGTCAAGGATTAGTGGAGTTACAGCGAGAGAGAGAGAGAGAGAGCGAGAACGGGAAACGGGAAGCACGACGGGACGGAGGACGGGAGAGCTGAGTAATGTATGGTATTGCTGGCCGTACTAAACTATTGGAACCACGAGCAGGGTACAAAAGACCGGACAAAGATGGTGTGGAGAGTATGACAGCCAAGAAATACAGCCAAAGTCATGAACTCCCATTGGGGGCTACAGACAGCAAGCCAAGGCCGCTGATGGATACGGGGACCCGACGAGGGAGACCGGAGGCCCATGGTCGCAGCCACCCACGCCCAAGGATGCGGCCAACACGAGAGTGGAAAGTAGGGCCGTTCAAGTGCAGCAGACACCCGCCACTAACAAAGAAGCCGGTTGATCGCTTTGGTCCGAGAACCCTCAGCCACATCCAGCTAATGTGGGCATCCATTATGGACATCCGTCATGGAGTATGGTTTGTTTGAAGATACAAGTTCCGTCGAGGGCATCAACAGACAAAGGCCAGATTTCCATAGCGATAGTTGCTGAACGAGAAGCCACAGACAAAAGCTACTCTCTTCGGCACAATGATGTGAGCAAGCAGATGCCGCAGGAAATCGTCTAGATGCGTACAATCAGCACTCTTTCTTTCAATAGCAGCTACTAGTAGTACATGTAAGCACCAGCCCTGCCATGCCTGCACACCCCCAGTCTCACCCCGGCATTGGCAATGACACCCAACCTATCATAACCTTGTTGGGGCGCGGCCGCCCATGACCGTGGACTTCCTAGGGCTTAGGGGGGGCCGATGCGCAAGGGTGTGACCTAAGCTTGATTTTGAGGTTTTTCTTTTGTCGTTTTTCTTTTTTAAGCTGCAGGCCGATATTGGTCATCCCCAGGAAGGAGCGTGGTCTGGGCAGGTGTATACCTATCGCCGTGGTCATAACAGCAATAATCGCCACAAGTCTCAAAACTGGAATGTGAACGGGCAGCGCATGTGACCGCCAGAAAGCACTGTTGGATCCGTCTAGGAACCGGTAAATACATGTTTTGGAATTTCCTTGCTTTGGTCTGAGAGGCTCGGTTGGCGTGGGCTGAGGATCTAGGCCAAGCGAAGCCAACACATCGACCATTCGTTGGACAACTGGCACAGGGGGGGACGCTCCATACAGATGCAGCAGTTGGTCGAAAGCTAGATAGCCAGGGAGAAGGAGAGATCGAGGTGGAAACAAATTCCTATTGATGGAACCTAACCACAATGCAACGCCAAGCCCATCAATAGACCTGCAGGGATCCTTTGTGGGATTGTAGGGTTGCATATGCTCACTCACCTGCACCACGTTTCCCCAGATACATTCATCCATTCCGCCTCGGACCAAAAGGCAGCCGCCTCCGTGGGCTAGTCCATAGCTGGGTACCCGAGGCGGATGACTGATTGTCTGTCTGTCTGTTTATCTGGCTGTCGACACCCCGCGCTTTGCGACTCAGCCCTGGCTCTTGGGGGTAGCCGTGGCGCGCAGCGGTGTGGACCGGCCAGCAGGACCTTCCCATCGCACGTGCATTCTCAATGCGTGCTAACGAGGTCTAAGACATGGCCGATCCCACTGCAGAGCTGAAAGCAAAGGTTTGCTGGGGGGTGGTGGATGGCTGCTGAGTGCTACATGCGGTCCAAGACGCGAACTTCGTTGGGCTGGTGCAGGAGGGAATGTCCCGGGAGCACGTCAAGATAAAGTGGACGCTATAGGATGGGCCAACGCACCTTCCTTGTTGAATCGTCGCTCTAATGGATCTAGATGCAGCTCGCGCGACGAAAGTACTGCAACCGCAAGCCACGAATAAGACTAGGTAGTCGTTACCCAAGGTATTAAAGTGTTTAATCAGCGAACGTAGAAGACCTGTTAGCACCTTCTCTCACTTGCCAGTTTCTTCGCTTTACTTTTTTTTTCTCTTTCTTTTTTTTCCCGCCATGTCGCAAATACTACGTTTCCACCTAAGCAAATATAATGTGTGATGTGCAATGTACCAACACTAAGAAGCTAGCTGCATAATCAACTAGGTGACAGGCGTAAATCCCCTACGCTAAAACAAAAATATACTTATGGTATTAAATATATGCCAGTGATTTGACGAAGCATCCCCATATCCAATGTTCAAGTTGAGCACTAAGAGAGCGAAATCCTGAACGGCCGGCTCATTAGGCTTATGCAGAATCCAGCTGGCCGAAGCCAAAGACGGCCGCATGCTTGTCGACATTTGCATCAAACATTGCTGGCATTGCCGAGCCAATCATGACATCTCGATGGAGAATGGCGCTGGCTCTAAGCCATTCAGTTGCTGACTTAAATGACAGCCAGAATGGGTGTGGCTTGGTCTCTCAGGAAAGAGGAGATTAGTGTCGAAGTTCACCTGCCAAGCCGCTTTGCTAACGCCACACATGTTACCGGGGACCTACTAAGCCAGTTACCGCTTCGCGGTGCCCAATAGTTGCCGCCATGCCACTACAACGCAGGGGAGTTGGCTTTGGTTAGCTCTCGGCGGCCCTCACGATTGCTGACAGTGGATGACTAGCTCGGCCACAGTCGACTTCCGTATTGATGAGGCGAGATGATGTCCCGTGAGATGGATGAAGTACACACCCCTTAATACCTAGGCTTGAACCCTTCTCATCAGGAACCGTTTTTTTTTTTTAATGAAGAGCATTGCATGCGCCACCCACCGTTCATGCATTGCCAGGGTCTCCAAAACCACGCCAGCTTTCATAGCACAAGGTAGCTAACCATTGCATTCATACAATTTATCATGCATCATTTGAAAAGGAAACAGTACATTAGATCAATATATTTGTCAAACATCTCATCTAATATTTTGCCTTTATTGGGTCTTGGCTTTCTTTGTCGATGCTCGGGCTGAGAAAAGATCGCTCTCTTCCAACAACCTCCACAAACACCACAAATAGCAGATGACGAAACCGGCCGCGCCGACGCCAACATTGGCCACGACCCAAAGGTCAGGCTTATCAGTCGGAGGGACAACGAACTCATTAACTACATGCCACACCGCCATAAACGCGTAGAAAGACCAATGCAAGAGGGCAGTGCCCCATTGGACCCAAGCCTTCTGCCCAGGCGCGAAGTAAGCACTTAGAGACGTCGGCGGAAGCCCTAGAAGGTACGCCCAGAGAAGGGTTAGTACTGTATAAGGAACACGCAGATCCACGCGACGAAGCAGAGGGAACATGGTCCAGGCGCCAAGCAGATTGGCAAATCCCACCCAGGCTCGAGTGCTCTCATTGAGCCCTTCCTTTCCTGCAAGCAGCAGTGTCATGGGCATCAGCGGCAAGAGAACACTCTTCTCATGAACCTGATAGCTAAAAAGAAAGAAGCCCCAGGCAGTTGCGGCAAAGGCATAAGGCAGCGTAGTCTTTCTAGGTCGCAGGAAGAGAATAAGGTTTGGCGGGATAATGGAGAGAATTGTGGCGCCAAGCGCCGCCTTCTGAAGTATAGCAGGAGGGTAGTTGCGAAGCTTGATAATGACGTTGGCCGCACACCAAAAGTTGGCAACTTTGTCCTCAAACAAGCCGCGGGCGAAGGGGAAGATACGGTGGACCATTTGGATAAGTTGTTCCACAAGGGGGTAGTAAAACGACTCTGTATCAAGGTAGTCGGCGATGCCGGGGAACAAGGGGAGAGGCGGCGGCGGCCCATCGAACTCGGGTCTCGAGTCAATGCCGCGGCTGCTGTCGTACAGGGTACCGGCAATGATTGGCAAGATCAATACGGCAAAAGAAACAGCAGTGACGAGAGCAATCCCGAATAGTCGAGTCAAGTTGATATGAGGAGTAAGACACCGTCCCAAGAGATAAGAGAAGACGCTGAAAGCGTAGTACAAAGCCATCTGCTTGAATCCCAAAGCCCCAACGAAAAACACGGCTGCCCACTTGTATCGCTCAGCTAACATACTTGACATGCTAGCGACAACGAATCCGAGCATGACTGTATTGTATTGGAAGTGGACATGGTCAATTAAGATGATTGCAGGCTGCATGAGGATTGCGACCAGGGCGATCGAAGCTCTCCAGTTGGCGACTCCTTGAAGACGACTGTATCGTCGCACAAAGACAATGACGGCCGGAACATAGATGAGGTATTCGGAGATAATGACACTGGCCCTCATGAAGATCTTGAGGTTGGTGTCTTCGGAACCGCGGGAAGCGAAAAGGGCGAACCATGATGGGTCGATCACAGAGCCAATCTTGCCCAGGAGCCAACTATGGTAGGCAGTGAGAGGAGGATAGTCGAGGCCCCACCATTGAAGGTCATGAAAATACCATTGTGAAATCGGTAGATGAATCGTGAGCTCCATCCAGTGGCGTTGGGCTTCGTAGTCCCCGAACATGGGCGGTTTTTGGAAACCTAGAGAGCCACGTTAGTGAAATCCTACAGACAATTGGGGAAAATCATACCAGAGTATCCCCAGAGACCTGCGGCCCATCTGAAAAGCCCAACCACCATGAGAACCAGTGGCAGCACTTCCCATTGCGACGACGAGGAGCGTGCCGGCCAGAGGAAGGATGCCAGAGGGAAGCCTGGCGTTCGTACTAGAGCCTCAGAGCGGATCATCTTGTCGGTACCATTTCCAGGCTTCTTAGTCTTGCGCCGCGGTTTGTGCGGCGACGGTGAAGGGCCAGCCATTGTCGCCGCGCGTATGGGGGTTCAAGAAGACACGCGAGCTTCATGAATGAAGGGCAGCACAATGAATACGTGGTGCACCTGTAATAAGGTGTCCCCGGAAATTTTGGTGGAGCTCTACACATTCGTCGCCAGGAGGTACCCGTATTCGGAACAACCCCGGGGGGTCTTGTATACTGTGCTCCAAGTGCGAGTTTGCACTGTATTACGATGCCCAGACTTACGACTACTCCAGCGGATATAGAGAGCCTCCATTTCTCTCCTAAAGCGTCTACCACGTCTAATTTTGGGGTTTTTGAGGTATCTGAGTGTTCTGTGCCAAGATGCCTTTCCCCTTTGTGCTTCCCACAACATCCGCCTTCTCCTTCTCTTCCAGCTTCAGCTGTGACTCGCACCCATCACTGCCCCTCAACGCGAGCACCTATCGCGGGGTAGTGCGCGACGCACTCAAGAAACACAAGAGACTGCCACCAAGTTCGCAGGTTTCCCATCTCACCAGTGTTGTTTCCAGTTTAACCAGGTATATCCCATATCTCCTCGCCGTTGACGATGGTTTGAGCAACAAAGGTGTGTTTGGAGGGGAGATCAGCCTTGTTCTCAAATCAACACCCAGCATCGAGTGGAGACCCACCTTATCTGGCGATATCGTGCCTGGCCGTGAGAGACCTCGTGTAAAGATTATTTCTCTGGAACATGAGATTTTCTTCGTCCTCTCGAGCCTAGGGCTCTCGCATGTATTAACGGCAAGATCCTCTTTACAGCCATTGTATTCTACCAGCCAAGAATTTTTAAGCGCACAGGAGCGGACCACAGCGATTACCTCCGCTACAAAGAGCTTACTTGAAGCTGCTTCCGTATATGACTACCTCGCCAATCGAGGAGAGGGAATATCTGGGAGCCCTCCTTGCGTTGACGTCTCGCCCGGAACTGCCCGAGCACTGGCATGTTTAACGCTTGCGGAAGCAACCCTACTTGCCGTTCTCAAAGATGACCCATATCCAGCTGCAGTAGCTCAGGATCGAAACAAGAATGACAAGGAGTGGATGTACAAAGCTCCGGATATCCCAAAGGTCCGCGCCCATCTCTACGCCCGTTTATGTCTGGCAGCCTCGGAACATGCCGCCAAGGCAGCCTCGTTGTGTGGTTCCGCCACATCAGGAGGCCAGAAAATTAGTTCGAGCCTTCTAAAGTATATTGATGATCTTCGTCGAACCAGCCGAGCCCGTGCCTGTCGCTTTTTTGGAATTGATGCCGAGTTGGGTGGTGAGACGGCCGAGGGAATCGCCTGGGCTCGTGCAGGGCTCCAGGAGCTCGGCGTAGAAGTCAAGGACAATCAAAAGAAGGGTCTAAGCTTCAGCCGCTTCAAGAAGGATATAACAGAGAAGCGAGAGGATCGGAAAGTTGATAAGGAAGCAGCTTGGGGTGCTGATGGTGGCAAGATGGATGAAACCCGAATTCTGGAAATGCTTGACGCGAAATGGAACAAGATCAATGATACAGTAAGTTGACAAAACATACGTTTTAACTTCTCATACCTAATTATATCCATAGATGAACACGCGAGCGATTCCTCCCATTAACTCGCTCCTGTCCAAGATGCCGTCGGGCCGCGAGATTCATACTATTAAGCCATATGAGCCGCCCCTATTAGAGAGAGACATTCTGGAGGCCATGCGAGCACCTCCAGAGGAAGATGACCGGTTCGAAAACGATTTGAGTTCAGATGACGAGATCAAAGGCGGCCCATCTGCTCCTGTTGGAGCTTTCCCGGGTACAGCTGGAGACTATGCAAGGAGCACAAGTACACCAGGAAATGCTTACTACTAGAGGACGAAGCCTGTTAGTAAAGTGTCAAAAGTGATTCCAGCATTTGACTCTACTGAAGTTTTGATATAATATTTAGGTGTTGATCAGATACTCTTCAAATATAAAATAGAGCCAACATACTAATCAAATGGCCAATTGGTCCGCTCTACAACTTTGCGCGAGGTCCCGTCTGCTCTTCATTCTGAAGCTGGTCTCTCAGTACTCTCCTTAAAATCTTTCCTGAGGCTGATTTTGGGATCTCTTTGACAAACCGAACCCCTCCCCTAAGTTTCTTGGACGGGCCAACTCGTTCATTCAACCACTCCACAATCTCCGCCGAAACCTCGTCGCTCTCGGCAACTCCCGCGCCAAGAACCACGTACGCTCGTGGGACCTCGGTATGCTCCTCATTGTTCCAAACGCCGATAACGCACACATCGGCTATGTCTTTGCGACCTAGAAGTTTGGCTTCTAGCTCGGCAGGTGCTACCTGAAAGCCCTCTGTGCATTGGATGTGGTTAGCAAATAGCATATCGCGATTCGGTATGGGCAAACCGACTATATTTAATGAGCTCTTTGATGCGGTCTGTGATGTAGAAGTTTCCTTTCGGGCAAATGTACACGACATCACCGGTCTTAAACCAGCCGTCTTCGGTAAACGTCCCCTTGTTGAGCTCTGGTCGATTCCAGTAGCCCTGGAAAACATTGGGGCCTTTCAGAAGCAGTTCTCCCGTCTTTAACCTCCTATTAGCGTCTCTCAAAATTGTATAAGACTATTACTCACAGATCCAGGGGAAACTTCTTTGCCCTCGGTATCGACTATTTTGGCCTGCATATTCGCGATCAGCTTTCCCACGGATCCCTGAAACCGCTCCCACTCATCAAACAGCTGGACAGTCGCAGCCGGGCTCGTCTCCGAGAGACCGTAGCCTTGCTTCACGGTGACATGCAGCCTCTGCCATACAGCGTCCACCAGATCTCTTCCGAGGGGTGCGGCAGCTGAGTTAACAAATCGTAGCGACGACAGGTCATACTTGTCAATCACAGGGTGTTTCCCCAACGCAAGTATGATCGGTGGCGGCACGTAGATAAATGTTAGCTTGTGGTCCTGGATAATTTGACATGCCTGTTCCAAGTCGAACTTGGTCATGACCACGCATTTTGTGCCAGTGACAAGGGTCACGTTGAGGACGACCCCGAGACCCTGCGATGGGGATTAGCCACGGTTTCCCTTGCCTACATACTGGGGAGCTCACATATACGTGGAAAAATGGCAAGACGCCTAGTTGGGAGTCCATCTCCCAGCTGATGAGCTTAGGATCAAAGCGATTGAACTGAACAGAGTTGGCAACCATATTATAGTGTGTCAGCATCACGCCCTTGGGGAGTCCGGTTGTGCCCTGGATGTGTGAGTTTTGTATCATGGTCCAAGTCTAACATTCAACATACCGAGCTGTATACCAAGTATACCAGGTCATTTTTTGGGTCAATGGATGGTTTTCTTGGCTGGATCCAAGCTCCCTTCGCGGTTATCTCGGTCCAGTGCTTTAACTTTCCTTCGTCGTCCCTCCCATCGCCAACCAGAATGATTCTATTCGGCGGTATTCCTGCGATCTCCGCAGCTTTCAGGGCTGTCTGTACAAATGCCTTGTGAGTGACGAGGGCTTTAGCTTGGGAATCGGTCAATTGGTGAGCGAGCTCGGCTGCAGTGTATGTTGGATTGGCTGGGCTAACCACCCCGCCAGCCCAAATTACACCGAAGTTGGCGACAACCGTATCGATGTGGTTTGGCGTGAAGAACCCCACCACGTCGCCCTTTTCCCATTTAAGTACATGTCTAAGGCCGCGGCCGAACGAGGCAGAGAGATCTCGAACTTGACCAAATGTATACGAACGATTGGTATCGCCATCGACCAGAATTACTAAGTTATGTGAGCAACCTACCCTGTACTATCCGGTGCCGCTGGGTTCACTGACTATGGGAGTCCGGGAATTCCTTCTGCCCCTCCATGTAGTAACCCCAGAGATCGACATTTGGGATTTCGATATCGGCAAATAGTGAGTTTATAGGCATGGTGGCAGTGATAGCAGATAACGCGGGAAGCCGAGATGGGTACGAGAAAGTAGACACGGTCCGAGCACAGGTTTGGCCAAGGAAACCCTACAAACCCAGAAGATGAATACATCCTATGGCCTGGTGCCACGCCCTCTCCTTTAATAATCACCCGAATCCAGCCGCTCAAGGCTACGGGGAAACCTTACTCTCCGTCCAAGCGCATGACGCCGCCGTTGGACGCACCACAGCGCCAAGATTGGTCTCAGATGCACCCGACGCCAACTAGAGCCAGCGCTGCCAACGCCACCAGCGCCCGCAAAGCCTTTCAGCAGCTCAGTCGAATCATAAGTGGGGGGTCTGGTGCCGAAGAGCTGGTGCGTAGGGATTAGACTGGGAAGCAGCATAGTTCGGCCTGGGCATAGATGCGGGGAAATCTCGTATGACAAGGTTCAGCATGTTTAATTGAGTATGGAGGGTGACGAGAGTTTGCGATGGTCTCCCACCAGCGGGCACGGGAGTTTCATTTCCTGCGTGGCCAAGATTGGTTGTCCAGACCTCTCTGCTGGCGCTTTGGCAAATGTAGACAATAAGCCGCCCTAATATAAGATAGAATACGTCAGAAATATCATCGCCCATCTCTGCCTCTGCTAGATTACTTAATTATGACAGACATGGCTTGTGCCGGTGTTAAGTTCTTGGCTTTGTTTATACACTTGTCCCGAGAACACATTATTGGACTAAGACTAAGACCGAGACTAAGACAGGCATTGATTGACATGTGTCTCAGAGCCAGATACTAGGTTGATTCTCAAAAGATATATATATATTCGCTTTCTAGACACACATACAAGTAAAGAATTGTCCTACCCAAGCCGTTCTAGATACAATCTTGACTTTAATTTGCCATCTCTATGATGAAATATTAGTAGAATACAGGTGTACAATAAATAAAGGCAATGTTTTTAGCCTGTCCAGGCACGAACGTAAAGAGTCTCGCATATTATCTTGTCAATCTTTATCCGTATATGTTCATGTGATGTAGTATTTGTCGTGTGTTCTTCGTGTCGTATTCTCGTTCATGTCCTTAGGTCATCGCTGCTGCTGCTCGACTGGGATTCGTCGAGACCTTGTACCGGATTAGTCGGGGATGGGACCCATGGCCCAACGTGCTCGCAACCTTCAGGGACGCGGCACGCATCGCGAGCATTGCAAGTTTTCCAGAGGACCTCGCGGATGTCCTTGAACACCTTGTCCACAGCATCCATGGCCCAGATTACATCGAGGTGCTCGTACTCGGGGATGACTTTTTTATGCACCACCCTCACGTGCGGCTCGCGCCCTTTGTCAAACCGTCGGAGCAGCTTCTCTCCATTGACAAGGTTGTCAGAGCCACACACCCACAAGGCAAATGGAGGGGCTTGAGAGTTGTACCAGGCCGTGGCACCTTTTGGGTGCTTACGGTGCGCTTCAATCGCCTGTTTCGTCCGCGGTGTTACGGGGCGATCCTCTACCCCGACGTTGTCCATATGCTCTTCTGCCTTCAGCACTTCTTTGGTAGCTAAGATGCACTTGTGCTTGGCAAAACACTCACGGCCGAGCCACCATCGCATAGACTCAGCACTGACATAAACGGGTGCGAACTGGAACATGCGGTCGCGGAGGCCGCGATCCCAACGCAAATCCGACCAGTCAAATAGGAATGAAAAAACCTTATAGCCAAGCCACCCGTAAATGCGCGGGTCTAGCCAGCGATGCATCCGCATCATGAGGGGAATGAAGGCATGAATTCCAAACATGAGTCGAAAGAGTCCCGGGGAGATGATGCGCATAAACTTAAAGTACATCTTGCCAATCAAAGGACCTGCGTAAGCTGCGGGCGCAAGAGCACAAAAGACAGTTAGCTTGTCACCCAACTCGGGGCGCTGCTCCTTGGCGAGGGCGACAAATGTTTGTGTAGTTCCTTGAGAGTGGCAGATCAATCCAATCTTCTCAAACCCCGTCTCAGAGATGACCCGTGAGGTCAGAGCTGGCAAATCAAAGACGCCCATTTGTCGGATATTCCAACACCACATTCTAGGGTCCTTGTACTTGAGCAAGACATGTCGAGGATTGAATCCGCACCGGTTGTTGCCCAGCCAAACATCAAAGCCGGACTTGCAGAGCCAAAAGGCGAGAGATTCGTCATCGGTACAGCAGTAAGCACCGGAGCTCTGCAAAAGACCATGCATGAGCAGAACGGGGAACTTGCGTCTTGCGCCGGGGTTCTTCAGCTTCTTCCTGGAGCCCTGAAAGACATTGGGTCCTTTATGGGACCGCTCGCTATCAGATAGTTTTATATACTCTTTGGGATCGTACACGTGCCAAAGATCTATGATGAAGCCATCTTCAGTTTGGACCTGGAAGGTTTCGACATCAAGGCCAACTCTTCGAGCGTAATAACCCACGTCGCAGATGATGGGATCAGGACCGCCTTCGGTTGGTGGATACTCCTCGGATGGCTTTTCCCGCTCGAGAGTAGGAATGTCCGCACCTGGTGACTTCTTTTTTCCCCAGGCCTTTTCCTTCTCCTTTCTGGTCTCAGCCCTCTGCTTCTCCTCTTCATAGAACGGTCGGGACCTGTCAATGTTTCGAAAAGTCAACCGATAGAAGATTTTCTTCCACATCGACGGGATGCTCGTGAATAATGCTCCTAGCACGATGACGGAAAGAAACGACAGGCTGAGGAAGAATGAAGAGACCCGGAGGACTAAACATTGGATGTTTCGGAGAAGTGAGGGTGGTCCATATAAAGGCAGAGGGGGAAACAAAGGATTGGTGTGAGAAGGTGGTGTTGCGCGTTGCAAAGTCTCGTCGGCTGGCCTTTGCAGTAATGCACCATTTTGCTGCCCCGACACTTTGAGATGGCTGTCTTTTGACTGACTCGTGCGAGAAAGCTCTTCTTTGGTTTTCTTTTTGGACTCAACGTGGACACTCCCAGTTTCACTGTGCAGAGTTTCGCGGAGGTCATTAAGTCGATGGGCCTCACGAATGGGCACACCAGGCAGTCGGTGACCATCTGAGGTAACAATGACTGCATCTTGCGGAGTGACGAACTGGGCCTCTACAGCAACCTCGGGCTCGTCCGCCGTGGGTTTCTGGTAAGAAAGGCTCTCAGCTTGCTGAGTGTACTTGACCGCATTCCTGGCTAGCTCTGCATCGGAGGATTGTGGCTGTGATTGCTCAAAGGCATCCGAGGATCCCGAAGGTTGGGTCATCGTTGACTCCGTATAGAATACGGGAATGGGGGCGATTGAGAAGAGCTTTGGCGCGGTCGTTGGCTGAAGAGTTTGAAATGGGGTATCATCAGTGAGGGATCATCAGAGAGTCCCTTGTAGGATATATATAACAGGCAGTATGGACGGGAGCGAGCCAGACCACCGACTCTCCCTTTCAATTAGATATTAAAGACTGCGATAAACGAGTGTGAGAAAGCGAATTGACATAACCACTCCAGAATTGCAAAAGACAAAAGGCACTGAAGAAAGCAAAAAGGAGGAGAAATGAACGAAGTTGGACCTGGCGGATTTGGGATGGATTGGTACTAATAAACAGGCTCGTGGGTTAGTCAACTGCCCGTTTGAGCCACCAAAAGCCGTTATTAGACCGGTCGGATCTAGACGTTTATGGGGCTTTCGTAAGGTTTGAGGGCCCGGATCACGCAGAAGATGGCCCCATTTCCACAGAATTTTGTCAAGATGTAGACAAGTCCACAGCGGTGTAAAAAAAAAAAAAAAAAAANNGGCCACCGGTGAAAAAAAAAAAAAAAAAAAAAAACAGAGGGGAAAACTAGCACATTGCTCACCCAGTGGAATGGTTGCGTCATGGATATTGATACAGGGAAAACGAAACGACAGGGAGTGAAAATGCGGCGGGAAACTGGTCAGTTCTGCAGGAAATTGTGTGGTGATCCCTGCTTGGAAGCATGTGATTACGCTGTCGAAAGGGGTTTAAGATGGCTTGAGATCGCCCAGACCCTTAATTAGTGGGCAATAATAACACGCCGAAATGGATGAAAGTGCGAGGAGATCGTGGGGAATACGACATGGGATGTTACATTGATGACAGTGCTAATACTTTTGTGGCATTCAAGATTATGAAGATTTCTTGATTGTGTTGAAAATTAGCTGACGCAAAGAACAATGAAACCAGGAGGTGGTCTTGATCTTTGGTTACAAGACACATATTACGTTCAAGTTTAAGAAAAAGAGAAGAGAAAATGAAGAAGAAAAAAAAAAAAAGAATACAAACACTTGAGAGCAGGGGAATATCCTCATGAACTATCATCGGACACTTACATCAAGTTGACGTCTCGCGGTGCATCACCTAACCTGCAGTTGCGCGTCGAGCGCGGACGGGTTGGAAGCCGAGCAAGGTCCGATGCTGGACAGGCGAGGTTGGGGCCGCAGGTACGTACCTCGGGTGATCCCCAGAATCCCCAAAGATGTGGGATGGATGCAGGCGCAAGTGCGGGTGCTTCGCGCCAATGCCGAGGCCAATTCTACTCTCCGTTACTGGGCCGCAGCCGACAGCCAAATCGAACCCAGTCGAGTCGCGACGGTGCGACTAAACGCATCCTTTGCTTGCAGCACTACCACCACCACCACCACTTCTGCTCGGCAAGCCTGCTGTCTCCCGCGCTGTCGATCGTGCATTCGGCTCAACCCTTGCAACCCTCTTCAGCAGCCTCTCGCTTCCTCCTGCCTCCTGCCAGCCCTCGCTAGCCAGTCATGTTCCTATCTCGGCGGGGTGGTTAAGCTTCATCTGTCCTCCTTTCACCAACAAGACTCCCATCCCCGATCAACTTCCTCCGCGTAACCCGTCCCCGTCTCGCAACCAACATGACGGCTTCGGTGGCTCCAGCTGCTGGGCGCTCCCGGAGACGCGATGCTAGGCGCCGACAGGACAAACCCGCCATCGCCGCCAAACTTATTCTTGATGACCACCTCAAGAGCGACGTCGGCTTTGTGTCCGAGGACCTCTTTTACGACCTCTTCCCCAACCTCAAGCATGGTATGCTCGATCCCACCTTTGGTTTATGATTCCACTACGCACACCTCCATTCTGGAGCTATCCGATTGCTGACTTGCAGCCTCATAGCTGATAGCGACGCCTCTCATGCCGACGACGTCCGCCACATCGCGATCGCCCCTTGGATCCCCAACGCGAGCCCTGTCGATAGCCCGTGGTCCATAGTACCTATTACCAAATCATCCGACCTACCGCACTCGGCTGTACAATTCTCGCCGTCTTCACCGTCCCTACAAAGCTTCGCCGTTACCTTGCAGCAAATAGCACCTTCCAAGCTCTCTAGCCATAGCCGCGGCGGCATTGAGATTCTTGTCCTAGATGTTGCTCCCCTACCTCTCGAGACCGTGTTTGTAAGCTTGGAAAGCGAATTGACAAAGAGGCTCGAAAATGGAGAGGGCACTTTCTTCCGAGAACATCCCTCTTACCCAAAGGGTAGAACAACCTCCGGCACCACTCCCGAGGACAATTTGATCGCGGCCCTGAGGACGGCCCTGGGGAGTCTTCAGGTTGTCCACTCCGGCGATCTGTTCCCGCTTCCTCTTCCTCCCCACCCTCTCACCCACGTGCCTCCGAACCCGGGAAAGATTATGTTGTGCGAGCCAGTAGCCCAAGGCATTCTGACCGAGGAAACCAAAATTGTTCTCATGCGCGGACGGGTTCACACTAAGCAGATACGTCGCGTGGCATCTATGACTGCGAGCCAGCGACTTAATGGTGTCACCGAGGACGAGGACGAAGCTGGTACGGATCAATTCTATTCTGCTGCTGAAGAACGGTACAAGACAGATGCTCTCACCGAGGCGACCGAATCAGCGACCGAGACCGAGACGGACTTGTCGGGCTCTGAGAATGAAGACGAACTTTCCGACGACTCGATGGATGACATGATATCTCTTCAGGCACCTTCATTGCCGACCACTAGTGCAAGCGGAGTATCTACTCTTCAGCCTGGCACGCCAATGACCGTTGGGACTTTACGTGGTCGTAGGACCAACGGTATTAGCACACCTGGTTCTGTATTTTCGAACTTTACAGCAACTACTGCTAGGCCAGACAGGCCTCGTGGTCGGTTATTCAAAGCCCAGGGCCTCATGCGCCCCATTCCGACTGATCTTCTGCACCCAAAACCATCTTCCGAGGATGACGAGGAGGCTAGAATATATGTTGATGTGGCTTCATTATCAAAGATCGGTTGCTTTTCCGGAGATTGGGTTCGGATCGAGGCAGCTGAAGAGCCCCCCCTGAATGGATTCGGCGCTTTTGGACTGGGTAGCTTTGGACAGCAAGATACAGAGCCTTCCAAATGGCGGCCTGTTCGTGTTTACGGTTTACCAGAGGGATACTCGCAGCGACCGATGACCAGAATACCCAGCGCGAAACACGGAGAAAGAAAACTATCCTTCTTTGAATCACAGGTCCAGCGCCCTGCTAGTCCTGCTACGTATGCCTCGCCCATCCTACTCGCTAACCTTGATGACGCTGCCTATGTCCGTCTTTCTCCTCTCAAAAAGGCCTCGTATCAAGGCAAGGGCACAATCCCACGATTTACCAGTGCTGTGCGCCCACCGTATGCTCGAGATATCACCATTCATCATATTCGCACACCCATTTCGGCAGAAAGAGCTTACCAGACTGCTGTGCTGGGTGGCCTCAAGCGCTACTTTGCGCAAAAGATTCGACTTGTGCGGAGCGGCGACTTGATTGCCGTCCCCGTCGATGCACAACTAGGCCGAACTCTGCAAGAAGTACCTGGCGCTGGAGGGTCTGAAGTTGATGATGTTATGGCTTTGACAACCGGCGATCAAGATGTTGGAAAACAGGGATCTCGATTTGACAGTGTCGCATGGTTCAAGGTTGGACATATTCAAATGCAAAAGTCGGATGAGGACGAAGACGGCACTTCTGAAACCTTCTGGGGTTCGGTAGCGTGTATTGACAGCTCATCTGTCGGGATGCATGGCTCTGGATTTGAGACGAGCCGGATACCTGGAATTAAACAGAGCACGTGGCAGTATTATCTCGGATTGAAGAAGACTCCCCGAAGAGCTTCAGAGTCGACGCCTCCGCCCATCCAAGAGCTTGAGGCACCATATGCATCTCCCTTGAGGCGTCAGATCCGCGAGTTGATTGCGGCAGCAACGAGCCTCAGGGCAATCCACCTTAAGATGCCGCCGGTGGCGATTTTAATAACGTCTACCCACCGAAATATCGGAAAGGCTACTCTTGCAACGGATGCCTGCGCAGACATGGGCCTTCATACGTATACCATTGACGCATACGATATTCTGAGTGAAGGCAGTGGAAGTGGTAGTGATGTTAAAACGGAAGGCTTCTTGAGGACCAGATCGGAGCGGGCAATGAGCTGTGGTTCAGACTGCTGTGCATTATTGATTCGACACATCGATGCACTGACAGCAGACCGAATCGAATCGACAATTAAAGAAATCCTGGAGGATACGCGGGTTCTTATTGCAACTACAGGTGAAGTTGACAAGGTTCCCGATGGTGTTCGTGGCCTTTTTACTCATGAATTGGAGATGGGTGCTCCTGACGAAGCCGAACGTGAAGCCATTCTGAAGACAATCGTCGCCGAACGGGGAGTAAGTTTGGAGCCTTCAATCGATCTCAACTCCATCGCCTTGAAAACTGCCGCTTTGGTGGCTGGCGATTTAGTGGACGTGGTTGAACGAGCCTCAATAGCCCAGCAATCCCGACTGGAAAAGCTCTCGGTCAAGAACACCAAAGGCAAATCGATTGTCACGGTTCGGGATGTCCAGGTTGCTGGTGGACCCATGGCACGTTGCCTCACAAAGTCTGACTTCGAGGTCGCGGTTGATGCCGCTCGCAAGAACTTTTCCGACTCCATTGGTGCACCTAAGATTCCCAATGTGACCTGGGACGATGTTGGTGGTCTGAACAATGTCAAGGATGCGGTGACCGAGACCATTCAGCTCCCCCTTGAACGACCCGAGCTGTTTGCCAAGGGCATGAAGAAGCGATCTGGTATTCTATTTTACGGCCCCCCTGGAACTGGAAAAACACTTTTGGCGAAGGCTATTGCAACAGAGTACAGCCTGAACTTTTTCAGCGTGAAGGGCCCTGAGCTGCTCAACATGTACATTGGTGAATCGGAAGCCAACGTGCGACGGGTGTTCCAGCGAGCCCGAGATGCCCGGCCCTGTGTCGTCTTCTTCGACGAGTTAGATTCCGTGGCACCCAAGCGAGGCAACCAAGGAGATAGCGGTGGTGTCATGGATCGAATTGTTTCCCAACTGCTTGCGGAACTGGATGGCATGTCTGGTGGAGATGATGGTGGCGGTGGTGTTTTCGTGATCGGAGCCACAAACAGACCCGACCTTCTGGACCCGGCTCTGTTGCGTCCTGGCCGTTTCGACAAGATGCTCTATCTCGGTGTCTCGGACACTGATGACAAGCAGCAGACAATTCTCGAGGCCTTGACCCGCAAGTAAGTTTCCCATAAACCCACGATGGCCTTTATGTAATGCGCAACTAACACTATTGATAGATTCACTCTCCACCCTACTGTTTCTCTGGCATCTGTTGCCCAGAAACTCCCATTCACCTACACTGGCGCTGACTTCTACGCCCTGTGCAGCGATGCCATGCTCAAAGCCGTCACCCGGCAAGCAACGGCGGTCGATGCCAAGATCCGGGCCATTAATACGGACCCGGCCACAGCGCACCCCATTTCCACCGCATACTACTTTGACCACTATGCCACTCCGGATGATATCGCTGTCATGGTCACCGAGGAGGACTTCCTTGCTGCCAACGACGAGCTCGTGCCCAGTGTTAGCGCGGGCGAACTTGCACACTACGAACGTGTGCGCGCCACCTTTGAGGGTGGTCGGGACAAGGACGAGTCGCAGCAGAACGGGCAGACCACCGCATCGGGGTCATCGAAGGGCAAGGGCAAGGCTGCTGCTGCACCAAGCAAGGGCAAAGGCAAGGGCGTTGCGTTGACTAGCGACGACGAGTTTCAAGACGAAGAAGTGGTTGATGGTGAGCCCAATGGACGCAGCAAGGGCAAGGGCAAAGCAGTCATGGGCTTTCAAGATGGCACTGCGAGTGACGACGACGCGCTGTACTAAGGAGGAGAAGTTGGGAAATATAGTGGTTGTATCGAAGATTATATTAAGTGGAGGGGGGATTTTTTAAGACGGCGATATGGCCTATACTCCCGAATACGGGATACCTACCAGCAGCTTGGGTTGTTGGGCTATGTACAAGATATTATCAACTTCTGCATATTGGCATGGATAATTAAAAAGACATTTGAATCGCTTTATGTCGGTTGAACACCTATTTCTTTTCCGTGGCCTCTGCCTTTGGCTTGGCCGCTGCCGCTGCTGCTGGTTTGGTGGTTGCTGGTGTTGTCTTGGTCGCTTTTTCCTTGCTGTCCTCATCGTCGCTGTCGTCGTCATCATCTTCTTCGCTGTCCTCCTCGCTGTCCTCCTCACTCTCCTCTTCACTTTCATCTTCATCGCTATCGTCATCATCATCGTCGGCCTTTTTGTCCTTGCTAGGCTCAGCCTTGGCCGCAGCCGTAGGCTTCTCGTCCTTCTTATCCGCTTCCTTGCTCTTATCATCACTCTTGCCATGCACCTTCTCCCGTAGACTCTTTAGGCGAAGCTCCTTAGCCTTCTGCGCTGCATCTTCGGCGACAGAGCGGACGGGTAGCGTCTTTTGCTCGGGCTCCTTCTTGGTCTCTGTTTTAGGCTTGGCGGTGGTGGCCGCGGACGTCTTGGCCTGAGGCAGCGGAGGAGCTGGAGGTGCGGCGGCGGCGGTTGTGGACTTCGCGGCGGCTGTGGTGGATGTTGATGCGCTGGCGGCGGGAGGAACGGAACCGGTCACGGGTCTCTTCAAAAGGGGCTCAGGAAGCTTGTCGTTGATGGAAGGGATGGTAAATTCATCCTGGTAGATCTTGACGTGCATCTTGAGCTCGCCATATTCGTTCCAGTCCTCAATCTCGACGAGATCCTACAAAGCAGGGGAGGGTCAGTGGCTGGCTCCCTTTTGGGTCAAGGGGGAAGCTTCCTGATAGGAAGCGCGCAAGGCACAACGGGGATGTGAACATACACCAAGGACTAAACCCTCCTGCACCAGGCCGGGCAGCTTCCTCACGCGACCGCCTTCATCCTTACCGGCCCTACGGCCCCAGAGCATGCGGGCCTTTTCATCGGTAGCGATGTCGACGGCCTTGAAGGGAACGCGGTTGGCGCGTAGGATCGTCTCCAGGCGCGACGTGGCGGTGACGATGTGGGAGGAGCCGGCGGTGAGCGAGGTGAAGATGTAGAGGGCGGGGTCGGTCGAGTAGGTCGTCATGGCTGCGGATGGGCGCGATGCGTGCTGTGTGTGGGCAATTGGAGATGGTGGAGTTGATGGGGGATGTATTATTAAGGTGTCAAGATGACAAGGTGCACGGTGGTAGCTGATGACGTGAATGTTACGTTTCAGAGGAAGACAGATTGCATCGCTTGGATGATCAGAACAGAAGGGAGAAAGGAGCGTTGGCGTCTGTGTTGGAATGAATCGCAGTCGTTGGTGGTGGTTTAGGGAGGTGGGTTTGCGTTTGTGACAGGTTGCCTCCTGAATGAGTCTCCTGAGACGAGGTTGGTAGCAAAGCTGCGTATAGCACCTGAGGACTCCATACTAAGCTTAGCAGATGGCTGAGAGCGAAAAGGAGACATGATGCGGGGGCGGGGCAGCAGGAGGCTCCGGTGCTTCCTACCCAGCGAATGACAGGTGTAGCGCTCAGTTTCAGCGCACAGCATAGCTGGGGCGTGCTGTGTTGTGACAAATGTGGCGACTGCAGCAGGCGACTTGCGGGCTTCCGCAGCGGTGGGAGAGCCAGCAATTGAACTTTGGCTTGTGCAAAGCAGGTGGCAGAGGAGCATCATCCATTAGTTCTGTAAAGGCAAATCATACTGGAACTGGGCCGCGATGACCTATTGACCCCTTGCTGCGCTTAGGGCTAAGACGTGTACAGCTGCATGTTGATTTGCAATGTCATTGGCACATGTCACAAACCTATGTGTGGAGGTTTTGTGTGGAGGATATCATGAAACACCACTCAGGGTTACCAAGCCTGCGATCGAGGCAGACCGCAAATCGCCACTTAAATCGGTATCCGAGATCGATCATCAAAGATCAGCAAGGCCGATAAAAAAAATAGAGGAGAAGGAGAGGTGATCGCGCTGATGGAGAGAGAAGGCTCCTGGTTCGTCTGTTGTTTCTTCGAAGCCCCCGGCTTGTTTCGAGAATCGTGATGCTTAGACAAACGGAGCCGCTATTCTCAGGGTGCGTCTGCTCGTGTACCCCGTATGTGTTTCACCATTCGTATCTGTGCGGTCGAACTCTGCTCAACAACGAGTCGGATGCTCGAGGGACCTGCATTGTGTCTCGTCTGCCCCGCTGCCACGCAATCCCGAGAGGCTGTTCTCATCCTCCCGTTGGTTCCGTCGAGTTCTGTGTCGTGAGCCGTCGTGGATGGGCGACGTAAAGCCAAGGAAGGTGCCACAGATTTCACGTCGCTGGAGGTTCTAATGCTGGCCTTTTCCCTCTCGTGTTCCTCCCATCTGTTCTTCCATTCTTTCCTTTCTCATTTTATTTTGTTTTCACTCTACCTCAGCCAAAGCTGTTAATACCATGTAACTCTTTGACTTTGTCCTTCATTTCCCTACCGACGAGCACGGTAACTTTCCATTCTCAGGTCCTGTCCGGGACTGCGACCCACCGCTTCTCTCGAACCCGCCGTCGTCCGAACTGTATGGCACTGACGGATGGTTTGGCCCACGAACCGGGCCTTCAATACCTGTTCGCTGACAAGAGTCCAATTTCCTTTATCCAAAGCAACGGGCCCGAAGCCGCAGCTGCTCCAAACTTGGTTCAAGGACCGCCTGCCCAGGAAACCATCTGGAAGGTCTGCCGTGCTGCTACCGGACTGATGCGGTCGCTGTCATTGGGCCTGCTCCTGCTCCACAACCTTCATCTCTGCGGTCCAACACAGATTCCCCGAAGGCATCACACACAGGCCAATGCTAATAATGTTATTATTAGAGTCCCTGTCAGATTTTATTCGCCGCTTCATTTCGCATCTGTCTATCAGAGTTGCATGGTCATGCAGGACCCATGTTCTTGGTTGTGCCGCGAGTCGTGGCGTTTTCTTGACGAGATTCCCACTAGACGCTTTTCGTGAAGGCAGATTTGAGACCCATGTTGGCAGTCAGTGAGGCGTTCTAGGCCCCCCTTCCCCCCATTCAGGGGCGGCTACAAGCACCTTTGTCCTCCAGGCACACCCAAAGGCTCGCCAAGTGGCCATCTCGAGTGTGTGGCGGCGCTTTGCTCTCGGGGCAATACGATGGTGCCCGTTGCTAGGCGCAAGTGCGCTCTTTTTTCTTTCTCTTTCCCTGACCGCCGGTGTGCGACCCTCCCTTAGGGCTTTCATTCCGTGCGCGTGCTTCGCTGACTTTTGTTCAAGCTCTTGCGTGAGGGTGATTGCAATGCCTGCGAATTATCCGGCCGCGCGTTTCAGAATCATGACAGGCACGGTTGGCATAGAGGATTGCAGTGCGCTTAGATACCATGACCCTGGACAATGGGGACCACGGAGATTGTCAGTGTTGCCCCCGGTTCATGGGTCAACAGAGGTTTCTGATGTCGCCATCCGAGTCGGTTACGAGTGGCTTGTGTGAAGTCACACAAGAAGCCAAGACCTCATTTCGAGTTTTTCCCTTTTTGCCTTTCTCTCTCTCTCCTTTGCTCTAATGCATGTCGATCCAATAAGAGCCGCGTCGGGTCAACTGCGGTGTGCCGGCGCAAGATGATTGTCAATTGATTCACCACTCGGGGAAGTGGTGGTGGATCCCGCCACCCAATCTCGCAAACCGCGCAAAAGAGGGGACAGGCTAAAATTTGGTATTTCGCACCGGCCTCGTACCGGGCGTGCGAGAGGTCAGAACAACCGGGAGGACCCAGCGAAACGTGGCCGTGGTCAGTCGGGGCAGGCCGTGATTGGTGCTATGAGCTCGACTCGTCGAGGCAACGCGTCGTTGCAGGGTGCGGCCCAGGGGCATAGGAAAAAGCTGGACCAGGGGTGCCTAGTCTTATCCAGGAACAAGCCACTCAGCGTTGCAGCAGCGGCGCGGTCCCCCGATCCTGAACAGGCCAAGGGCTGTGGGAGATCCAATCACAACGGCTTCAGTGGATGCAAGGTACCAGGCACTGGCTTCATTGCCGGGGCTAGTTCCCACTGGGCATCACCTAACGGGCCAGGGCCGGTGAGGTGACTGGTGACAGCGCACCGGGCACCGACAGAGATTTCCCGCGCCTTTCGAAAACTACAAGTCCTGCCCGAATCCGCCTTTTGGTCCTCCCGTTTTTTTTGCTCCTCCAACCCGCATCTCTGTCTTGACGACGACGTTCACAGTCATTCCTTGACCATAACCAACTTGTGCTTTCAGCACCACACACTCTCTTTACCTTTTACAACTCGCTTTCGGTCTCTCACGAGCCAAAACTTTCCGTTCACTCTCAATAACGTCTATCCGTCTTACGACAAAACCCATCAAAATGCGTTTCGCTACTCTTCTCGCTGGCGCTTCGGTCGCCGCCGCTGGTGTTGTCCCTGGCTACGGTTCCGGTGATGACCAGACCACCACCTTGACCTCTACCACCACTCACGTCATTACCCTGACCCAGTGCCCTGAGAGCGTCACCAACTGCCCTTATCGCACCACCACTTCGACCTCCACCTCGGTCGTTGTCACCACTACCCCCTACGCTGCTGTCAGCACCTCGCTGCCTCCCGTTGTCAACACCACCAGCAGCATCTACACTCCTCCTGCTCCTGCTCCCCCCAAGTCCACCTTCTACCCTGCCGGTAACACCACCACCAGCCACGGACCTACTGCTCCCGTCGTCCACACCTACAGCACTCCCGTCGCTGTTGTCCCCACCACTGCCGTCCCTGCCAACCCCGGTAGCACCACTGCCTACGGTGGTGGTAACAGCTCTCCCTCTTCCCCTGCTGTCACTGGCGCTGCCAGCGGCCTCGTTGCTCAGTCTGGCCTCATCGGTGCTGCCGTTGTTGCCGCCGTTGCTGCCCTCTTCTAAACAACTGGATCGCTTTTGGATGACCTGGGATTTTTCTAAGCTTCTTTTTCACTTGTGAATACCTTCTTACTTCTTTTGGGGATGGCTGTTTGTGGATCACTTTGATGGGGCGGGTCTTTCTTGGAGAGGATTGAAATTCCCCGAGTAACCCTTGAGGCTACCTATGAGCACCTGGTCCCTTGCAGGTCATTGGAGCTGGCGCACTATACCCGCGTGGAGTTTTTCGGAGGCGACATGTAATGTATGGCCGTACAGTTGCCGTTCTTCTGGTAGATACCTAGTAAATGTTTAACTGGTACAAAAATTTTCTAAGACTATTGATATGTCCTCGTGTGTTTCGCTCTGTCGCTGTGTCTTCTAATGATTTGACTGTGATGTGTCTAGCTGGCGCCCCTGTCTTGCTGTGCGTTTCAGAACCTGCAAGCATATTTTCGTAATTTGGATGTGGCGATAGGGAGCCTCGCCTGCGTAACCGCCTCGCTGGTTCTGTCGCTCACGGTTCGTGCCGAGCGCGCCAATTGGATTGGGGCATTCTGGGGAAAAACCTTTCCCGACGCCCCAAGACTGCCAACGGCGATTCCACAAGGCACACAAGTTCGGCTAACGGACTTCCGAATCGATTGGGGCGATCGACCGCATCGCATAGCGCCTTAATGTCGTCTCTATGTGCCATCCACCCGCCCTCTGGCCTCTTGAATAAACTGACCTGTACGATGGCGGGCTCGGCGGTGCTCCGCGTCTGTCATTTTCTTCGGCTCACGAGACCAATGCATGCATCATGTCATGTACCGTGGTGCAGTTCCATGCAGCGAACCGACCATTGTAGCTACCAATCTGGTGCTGTCTCAAGCACTTCGCCTCGCCTCCTCCCTCCCCCCTCACCCTAGTTTCTCTTTTGGCGGTGTCGGGGCTCACATTTGGGATTTCTTCTTTTCTCTTCCACTCACTCACTCACTCACTCAC
>NAGG01000526.1:0-53479 GCA_003031705.1 Calonectria naviculata
CTGCGGCACCTCTTCCTTTCCTCCCATTCTGCCGGGCCCTGTAGCGTGGATCCCCAAGATGCCCTAGCTTTGTTGTCACCCATTTGTTGAACCACCCTCCTCGTACCTCAAGACGTTGCTTTTAGCTGCTGAGACGTCCTAACATCATCACTCTTTTCTTGCTCCTGTCCTCCTTCTCCTCTCCAGCTCTCCAACTCTCTCAGCTACCCAGGCCGCACATCTATATCCCCTCCGTCCTGTCTAAATTGCATACCCCCCCTCCCCTTGAAGAACCCCCTCTCTCTCTCCACTCATACGGGGGGATCCAGTTGCTCGTCGACCGCCTCACGCATCCACACCAGCGGCGCCGCAACCCCAGGCCCAGAACCTCAATTCTCAATTCCACTGCGTCAGCCCCAGTCCGGGCTTCTGCCCCGGCCACTGCCCTCCGCCGCCTCATAACATCGGGCCCGAGACCACCTGCACAATCCGGTCCCAGATGCTGCCTTTTAGACCCGGCCTCCTTCTCGACCGTTAGCCTTTGCCCTCCATCGTTGGACACGCCCTGACCTCATCGTCGTCCACTTGGACTAAGATATCCGATCGTGTTCCTGGGGGTGTGAGCATTTGCGATTGACGCCCTCCTCGACTTGCCTCCCGCTTCCTTGTTACCTCACTCCTCGGGTGTCTGGATTTTTGTCCCATCTCAATTGCACTGCCGTCACTTCTTTGCCCATTCTCTTTTCACTTTCCCCAACTTCCACTCCATCAACTAGCGGCCTCCGTCTTTGCCCCCACCTCATCCTCCTCGCTTCATCCCTTTCATCTGTAGGTACCGTCCTGATCTTGTCTCCGTCAACAATTCCCCCTTTCTTCTCCAACATCCTATTCAAACAGACAATAGTCCCTTTGGCTTTCCATTAATGACGACAGCCCTTCCTCTTTCCCTCATTGTACTTCCTTCCTCTCAGTTCTCATACCACCCTCGTCCTCACTACGTCAATATTGATTGGTGTTTGCTAGGCCCGATCACCCCTCACTCGCTCACAACCACACTTCCTGGTGCAACAAAGTGCTGAGGCGTGATACCATCAAGGCCATCAAACACTTTCGCCTCAATCCCTACTTTGGTCTGTCACCTATAAGCCCTCTGCAGCTTAAGGGACATCACATCATCATCGCCACCTATAATCGTCGCCTCCAAACCCCGCCTGTGGGATCCACTGGGATCAGGCGCCAACGACCAAGAAGGCACCCAAGACCTTCGTGCGACATCACGAGCCGCAGCACACTGATTTTGGTGTTCAATCCCTTTGGGTTATGACCACCACCCGCCTACCATATGGTGCACGTTGATATATTTCGTCAATTTGTCCTGAGTGAAGGAGCCAGTCGCATTCCAGGCAAAGGCAGCCGAAAGCGCCCCGTCTTCTGCATGTCTTCAGAACTCGAGACCATCTTTACGGAATTGGGCTTGGCCCAATACCTTGACGCCTTCATTGAACAAGGGTTTGATGAGTGGGACATAATTCTTGATATCCAAGAATCGGATCTGTGAGTTCAGCGCTGCTTGGCACTACGCCCCTGCTAATCAGGTTGTATCAGCGATGTACTGGGTGTGAAACTTGGCCACCGGAGGGTAAGCTTTCTAACATCTTCCACTCGGATAGACAGTTAATTAACAATACAACAGAAGCTCCAGAGGCGAATTGCCAACGCTAGGGGAATTTCTCCGAGCGCCGCGCTGGTATCTCCGGCTCGACCACCAACAGACGATGGCAAATCGGACGGTGTGCGTGTCGAATCAAATCGACCAGAAGGTACCAACGAGGTTCAAGGAGTAGCAAAGAGGAAATATAGACGGCACCCCAAGGTATGACGGGAATCCGACCTGGAGAATAAGCACTAACTTAATAATTCAGCCGGATGAAAATGCCCCTGAGCGACCTCCTTCCGCCTATGTCTTATTTTCGAATAGTGAGTCGCGCATGAAAACACTTGCTAAGCAGCCTCAAACTCTGGATGGAATGATTCTAACGAAAACTCTTTGCTCAGAGATGAGGGAAGACCTCAAGAGCCAGAATCTCAGCTTTACCGAGATCGCCAAGCTGGTTGGCGAAAACTGGCAGAGCTTGCCAGGAACTGAGAAGGAGTCATACGAGAGCCAGGCGAATACCGACAAAGAGAAATACCACCGAGAGTTGATGGAGTACAAAAAGACCCCGGAGTACAAAAAGTACATGGAGTATCTCCAAGAGTTCAGGGAAAAGCAAGCCAAGCAGCAGCATCAAGGTTGGTGAACATAGTTATGACGACGTCACCTAAAAACACAACCCGACCTCTGAAACTAACGCGTTTGTTTGTGGGTAGCCAACGATGCGTCTAAGCGAGTAAAGCTCGAGCCGGTTCGTCTCCGCAATGGGAGTAGCACAAGCAGCATGACGACGCTGGGAGGGACCACACCTGGTAGTGGAAGCGGCAGCGGCAGCGGCAGCGAAAGGGTACAGGAGAGCGAGCCCCCGCCAACTCGCAAGGAACGGATGAACTCGGTCACTTCAATTGCCGAATCGCAACACTCAGCCGCACCCACGTTAATATCGCAGACGAATTCGAATGAAGATGCCATGTCATCACCCCGAGGAGGCACCTACGAGTCCGGCAGTCCCAAGGAGGCACACCGTCACCACCCTCAAAGACAATCTTCCTGGCGAGAAAATGGGAGGGCTGGTGAAGGGTCTCATCAACATCTCCCGTCGCTGTCCGACATGCTCGACGATGGCAGGAGAGGCATGCCAGCATCGGCGGGGAACGAGGGGAACCGTTACTCTCCGGGTTTCGTCGCCGCCAACCACCCCCGATCCATTCCCGACATGTCCAACGGCATTCCTGCGACCGCGGCTCCCCGAGGGCCTCTACTTCGACATGACCAATCCGCGAGTAGTAGTGTCGGGTCTCTGAGCCCAGGCATGAGTTTTGCCCGAGCGCCTGGCGATGGTCCGCTTCCGATCCACGCACTACTATCCCACCAAAGCACGCCAGCTCCTGTCATGGGACAGTCGGGAGGGTTTGAGCGAGGCTCGCCAAACCAGACAATGGGGGGTGCTACTCCCAGTCCGACGGAGGCTGGAAGGCCTCCGTTCGGCCGCGGCACTGGACCAAGGGGATATGGTACTTGACCCTTACGCTGCTGAGGCTTCGTCCAGAAGTCGAGCTAATGTGACTCGCAAGGCTTCCAAGCGGGGCTGCCCAACAGTCAGTTGGGAAAAGCCCAACAGTCGGCAAGAGGTGATGTGCTGAAAATGGCCGCTCCTCAGGTCGTTTCCAAGAAAGTAGACGAACCGCATAAAGGACATCTCGACGGAGTGAGCGCCCTCCTGAAAGCTGGTGAAATTGTCGAGAGACATGATCGATACGATGTAATATGACGACGGATAGGTATCGCTTGGCATGAACTTGGCCCGGTGCATAACAACCGGTTGACGGATGGCTGCCAAGAGGGCTGTATTATGACGGAATGTTTTCTTTTTTTATTTTGGATACCCAATAATAGTTGGATGCGGTTGAATCGAAATGGAAATGATTGAGTTGCGGGAGATGACGGCGTTTCGGCATGTGTTTTCCTGGGGGGCGATAAAATCAACTGGAGTCCTGGTAATGGGCATGCATATACATATACACATACATACATCATCCATCATGCAATATAATTCTGGCATCTGAGGCCTTTCATTTCGTCGTGACTCGGTGGCTTGTGTTGGCTGGGGCAAATCTCAGAGCGAGGATTGAAAGCCGATCGACCAGAAGGGCAAATGACAGAGGACACGAAGCAGTAAATTTTTGGGCAGAAGATGCGAGCGAGGGCGATCGTCATCCCACAACAGCTTCATAAGGGTCCAAAGCCTTAGTGCCAATCAGACGTCATGGCGCAGCCACACCAAACCAGGGGTGGTAGATCGATCCCGACTCAGACACTCACCAGACTCCGAAAATTGCGGGGCCGCCAGAAGGGATGCGTGAGCGAGCAAACAAAGGGTGCCGGAATCCATGAACGGGAAGGGGAGTCGGAATGAGAGGGCAACGGGTTTTGCGCTGTTTTGGTGGCATTGAAAGATTTAGAATCAAATGTCGAGGAAGCAGAGGGAGGGGGGCCGAGACCAAAGAGGGGGGAAGAGCGTGGGAGAGAAGCGAGTGGAAGAAGACGGTAACATTGCGTCTGAATGACAACAGGCCACGAACGGGATATGGTGGCAAGGCGGCCAAAATAGTAAATACAAGGGGGGGAGGCAAAACTGCGAACCAACTCGGAGCTTCAAATGCCGAATGCCGACAATAGCCTGTACAAATACCTCAGTTGGACCAATACGCGAAAAGGTGCACACGGCCGAGAAAGCATATAGACACCGGTCATGTTTTGTATACAAATATGCACTAGAGTCAATACTAGAGTCAATATAGTTGCTTTCGTCTTATTCATTCATTGCTTCGTCAGCTCTTTCACGTATTCCTCCCTCCTCCTAACGCCGACATGCATGGTATATGACATCTCTCATCTTAAACATCCATCATCGTACGAGACCAAGAAGTGACCTATAAAACATACACCACCGCTGCTACTTGGAGCATGTGTGTACGGTTCTGTAGCACCCCGCCCTTCCATATACACGAAAGTAGCCGTATTCATTAGACGTATTGCATCAAGTTCCAGCTCTCCGACCACTTATTACTCTTCAATAACCTCGGCAGTCCAGTCCTTGCGAATGTTCAGCTCCTCGAGATCATCCGTCTTCTCTATCGTGAGGCCCTTTTCGTTGGCCAGATGCAGAAGACAAATGAAGCAATACGACGTTGAGATGTCATCCATGACGGGCTTAGGATATACCGCCTGCAGGTTATTCATGACAGAAGTGAACTTGAGAGGCTCTTCCTCAGGAGCATCTGGTATCGGTGCTTCAGCGGGTTTCTGCGATACTCGTTAGACCAGGATTTACAATTGCAGAGCAGGGGGGTGCCATACCTCGAGTTGTTCAATACCCATGCCCTTCCACAGCTCCTCTTTCAGCCGTCGTACATCCACCTTCTTTGCCACTCGAGCATATTGCACATACTCAGGGCGTACACGTCTCGTCTGTGTCACAAGTGTTGTTCCAAACGCCCCCATAGTATTGGTGACCGTCTCACCATTGAGGAGAGCTGTGATACCACCAGTTTCGGTGAGGCCTCCCTGGCCCTCGCTGCCAGGGGAGAAGTGCTCCCTGGCATCGGCAAACTCCAGGTCGTCGTCATCATCTGCATCTCCTCCGGGGAACGGCATGCCATCGTCCTGGAAGAAATTGGCATCGTAGTCGCCCTCTGGTAGCGCTATTTCTGGCACGTCTTGCATAGGGGCCTTCTGACTTGCCCAAAATGCTTCGTCCATCTCGCCCACGGGCTGCTCATCCGAGGCAGTAGTGCCAAATGCACCTCCTCGACTGCTGAAGCCAGTACGGCGCCGACCCATCCGTGCCTTGGGCTTCAGGAAGAGGCTCAATAAAGACTTAGAGTTGAAGTGCTTGTCATCAGGGAGAAGGTTGCGCGACTTTGACAGCCAGTCCTTTTTGGGCATGCTGATGGCTGAATTACTGCTGGCTTGCGTGTAAATCGTGTCGGCTAGGCCTGAGTCGAGAGGCGAGGCAAAGTCGATCTCAAAGGGCTCCTTTTCCTTGCGTTTTTTGGTCTCTCCAGCAGGTTTGTTGACGTCCTTGATCTTTCGGATTCTCCAGTGCTCAGCGCTGGTCCAATTCCTCTGAAGGGCCTGGTCAAAGAAGCCTAAGATATCCTCATGCATCTTGTCCGCCTTCTGGGCACTCGTCATGGATACGACGTACTCTCCATTGTCATCAAATCCTTCACCTTCGGCGCCCTCTTCGCCGAGACCGGCGTCATATACCCGCATCTGCGGTTCAAGGGCCGCTTCTCGAGCCCATGCCTCACCACCCTCGCCAAAGGCAACGTCGGCAGCAAGGTCAAATGTACCCAGGCCAAGGTCGTCATCGTCGAAACCAGCCGGAGCATCACCGTCAATAACCATGCCAGAGGCATCGCCAAAAGCACCCGAGCTCTTTTCCCTGTCTTGGTCTTGTCTCCAATCATCGGGGGCCTTCAGGAATGGAATATCCAAGGAACCGGAAGGATCACCAAGATCGAAGGTCTTGAGAGACGGGCAAACGTCCAGCTCGTCTAACCTGTGAAGATCGGGAAGAAATTTAGCCCCAAGGGCACCGACATCAATCTCGACCTCATCCTCCTCTTCTTCAACTTGTTCCTCCTCTTCAGGCTCTTCATCCACATCTTCGCCATCCTCCTCGTCGTCTCCCATTTCGCGCTTCTTTTTCTGTCCAAGCGTGTCGGCATCACCGGTATCGTCGCTGCTATCAAAGACAATGCGTCCTTGAGAGTCAATCATTAGGTGGTTTAGGAGAAGTCCTTTGGCACCACCTTCGTCGAAGTCGGCAGATGCTTTTTTGAAGAGAGGGTCAACCGCGAATTCGAGCTCGAACTTTTTGAGTTGCAATGAGCTGAAGCTCGGTGCTAATGTGGCTTCGGACGAACGTTGAGTCTGTATGATGTGAGCACGAATCTAATGGAGCCTTGAGCACCTCGCTCACCTTCTTTTTGGGCTTTTTCTTGACATTTCCATCCTCATCAAGTTCCTCTTCCTCATCTGTCTCCTCTCCCTCCTCGCGGTCCTTCTTTTTGGAACTATTACTATCGGCCAAGCCGCTCAAGAGCTTCCCAGTTTCGGTGGCGACGCTGTCGACTCGGTTGGTGTAAATCTTCACACACCCATCCAGTGTGCAGCTGGCCTTTTGAAAATTGACACCGTCACCCTCCTTGAGTAGAGACATGTCGTGAAAGTAATCAATGAGGGCAAAGTTCCATGAGTTGGTAGCGTTGATTTTGTTGTCGGTCGCCATTTTCATCCATTCCTCGAAGTTGGCGAGAATGGGAACACGCTTCATAGGCGTAACCACAGACCCGCCGATGACAACGCCCTCATCATCATCGAGGGCGCGGCCGGCGCGGGGAGTCCGGGGATCAGACACTGGGGAACCATTCTCGGCGTCGTCTAACCGCATGCTAACCTTTCGGGGAGTTGCAGCGGCTTTGATTTCGTTGATCTGCTTTTCATGGAGAGCTCTCCGGGAACTCATTCGCTTGCCCTTTTCCGTCGCATCGTCGTTTAGGGGAATCCTGTACATTGTAAGGATTAGGCGGTGACGGGCGCAAGAATAACATGGGGCAACCTACTTTACAGGGGATTTAAAAGGAGACGCCGAGACAGACTCGGAAGGTCTGGCGCTCCTCGCCCGCGGAACTTGTGCAACGCGAGGCATTTTGGCGTGATTGGGCGGGTTGGTGATGCAGAAGGCTGAACTTGTCGAGGCCTGGCGCGTCGTCGTCGTGGTGTTGGAGCCCTCGAAAGTAAACAAAATAATGAAAGAGTGACGTGGGGTATGTTTGTGCCTGTAAGTTCAGGCACCAAGATCCAGACACCGGATAGCGGATGGCGGGTTGGTGGAAGGGGCACAGGCAAGAACGGTGGTAAATGTGGAGAAACAAAGGTACGGAGGTACTCGTCCGGGAAAAGGTGCAGAGCGCTCCGGAAGTTTTGACCATCCAGCGAATCAACGCGGGACAGAGGCATTTAGCCAGGCACATGGAACTGCAGCTGCTCAACTGAGGTAAGTGGCACTGCATTGAAACAGCCAGACCTGGGTACCTTCGCTGCTTGAGACGGGAGACACGTGCGTGTAGGTGCCATGACGGTCGTGATTTCGTTAGCGCCTCGTGTGGCTCTATGCGGCAATCAAGGTTTCGAGACGAAGCAGCACAGCGGGTTGTGCGTACAGTACCTTAATTGCTACCAAGGTATGTTTGTACCCCCACCCGACGTCTCGCTCGCTGGAGCTAGGGTCTGCACCAGTCCACCAACGGATTTTCCCCAGGTTCATCTTCGGGCGGCCTCCTGCCAACTTAAAAGGAGCCAAGAAAGCTTACTATGTACCTACTGGAGGGCAATTAAGAATTAAGGTAGCCAAGGTGTCTGAAAGGAAGGAGGTCACCGTACGCCCGCAGCATCGCTCACCTTGCTACCTGACAACCACACTTAAATTAACCTATTCGAATCAAGTTTGAGGACAAGGAAGCCAACGAGGCATAATTGAATACGCGACGCTAGGCCGGCTAGCAGCCCACTTTGGGAATGATCTGAACGGCAAAAACGACGTAATGACATGATGCAGTCGAGACATCTCTTGGCTTGTCAATTTGAATAACTGACGTGTACATCTTCCCCTCGCACCCTTATCCTCACGCACTCACCCTCGTTGCTCCGCCTTTTTCTTTTCCCTCCTTCTCCCTCTCTTCTTTTGTGCGCCGTTCCTGTCCTCCATCACTTACATCGGACAAACAACAGCGCATTGGTGTACTCCGATTGCGCTGAGCTCGTGACCCGCGGACGCCCTCCCTTGTTCTGCCAAACCGATCTCGTAACCACCGACTCCGACGCGCCGATACAATTACTACCTCACGCCGCCAGCGAAGAACCTCCATTACAACAGCCATGATATGCACCGACCCCGCCGCATGACATGTCGACTACCGAAATCCTAAACCGAACCCGAAGCCAAACATGGCTCCCGTCGTCAATTCCACCAGAGCTACCAAATTGAGGGGCGGTCGTCTGACCACCCGGCCCTTCTATGTTACAGTATTTCTCCTGTCCCTGTTAACAGTTTATTCCTTCCTCGCGCACACCCTGCCTCGTGGCCGAGAGCCCCCCGCCGAGAGCAGCGCCCTGCTCAAGCGCAACAATGTTCCCGAATGCGCCGCCATCCATGCTGCGACCGATAAGTGTGCATTCGTGCGACAGTACTGTACCGATGAGGATGCCGGCCTCATACCTTATCTAGAATTATTCTATTGCGCTTCCGGTGGTCTTCAACCTCTGGTCTTCACCATCATAGTTGCTTGGCTTGGTCTTCTCTTCACCACCATTGGCATTGCCGCGAGCGATTTCTTCAGCATCAACCTCAGTACAATTTCCACAATTTTGGGTCTTAGCGAAAGTCTAGCTGGCGTTACCTTTCTTGCCTTTGGCAATGGCTCTCCCGACGTCTTCAGCACCTTTGCCGCGATGGGTTCCAACAGTGCTAGCATGGCTGTGGGGGAGCTTATTGGTGCTGCCAGCTTCATCACGGGGGTTGTGGCGGGGTCCATGGCCCTGGTAAGGGAGTTTCGTGTGGATAGGAAGACCTATGTTCGCGATATCTGCTTTTTCATTGTTGCCGTGTCGTTCACCACAATGTTTCTCGCCGATGGTCACTTGCGCTTCTGGGAGTGCTGGCTGATGATTGCGTACTACATCCTCTATGTCATGACCGTTGTCGGTTGGCATTGGTATGTGACAAAAACAAAACAAAGGAAACGTAGGGAGGGAGAGGCTAGAAGCCATGTGTATGGCGTGTCAGGAACCTCTGGTGACGAATTGGCTGGGGAACCTTATCGAGATGATCCAACCGAGGACAATCATGACACCTCAACCACGACAGCGCCATCGCCTGATATGAGGACACTTGAATCAGGCCCGAGAATCGAGGTTGACGGACAGAGAGCTGCAATCGACGACAGAGGCGATGATGACGGTTCGAGTGCTGAACATGATCGTATGGTCGCAGCGGAAGTGGCCAGCAGTATGCGAGTGCTCCGGACGCGGAGCAAGCGGAGCAACACTCTTACGCCGATTCGACCCAGTTTGGTAGGTGCGCTCGAATTTAGGTCTGCCTTGGCACAGCTACAACGCGAGAGCAATTATCAAATCTCGATGGTACCAGGACGCAGCTATTCTGAGAATCAAGTCCCTAAGACAGCAAGAAGGGGAACCACAAGTACTGTCCCAGACTCTGTCCGAACAGTTGGCCCTGGCCCGACGCTGCACGAGCCATCCCATAGAAGAGAGAGGGCTTTATCCTCGGGAGATGAGCCAGTTGGAGCGAAGTCAGCGCACCCCAACTTAGCAATACCAGACCTAGAGGAAGACGGCGGGAGCCTCTCTATTCCAAAACCCAGCAGTGCGAGGACACCAAGCCCAAGCCCGTCATATACCGTAGGAGGAAATCTAGCCCCTCCTCCTGTTGGTCAAAATGCGGCGACCGATGGAACGTCAGAAGATGGACGTAATTCTCAGCTCCTGTCACCCCAACTGAAATTACAGATACCCAGTCGCCGCAGCAGCCACAGCGATCGGTCTTCGCCAGCTAGCCCATTTCCTCTCTACACCGATTCGCCAGCGATGCTGACGCCTCATCCTCATTCCGAGCCCTCGGACTTCGTGGCTCCCGCTCTAATAAGCCGCGACAGCCCATTTGCAGACTTGCATATAGATGCTGGTGAGCCCACGCCTGTAGCTTGGTGGCCATACTCATTCCTACCGGCTCCCCATGTTCTTCTTGGAACACTTTTCCCAACACTTCAGGGCTGGGGTGAAAAGACTGTCTGGGATAAGTTTGTGAGTGCCATCTCCGTGGCTCCCATTTTGCTCCTGGTCACGACTTTACCCGTGGTTGAATCAGAGACTGTCAGTGACGACCAAACGCTTGCCACCGTCGTCGAACCCCCGCCGCTCGTATCAATCGAGCCCGAGTCCTTGGAGCAGGATACAATGTGGGAACGTTACCGTAGGCACACACGGAGCCGCGGCAGCAGTTATGCGCCCTCGCCAGTCATATCGCCAAGGCTTTTAGCCAGAGCTCGGGGGGATACCCTTGTTGTGCCTGACCCCGAAGTATTCCTCGGGCCACCGGCAGTTGTGATGAAGCCGGCATCAGATGCTCCGTCAGGCACCGCCTCCAAGGCGGACAATAACGGGTGGAACAGGTGGCTCGTATCTCTCCAACTCTTTACAGGGCCGCTATTTGCCATCCTGGTCCTCTGGGCTAACATAGCAGAGGATCTTGAAAATCCCAAGAAGACATTGTTTCGAATGACATTATATACACTTCTCATCTCGCTTGTGTCACTTGGCGTTTTGATCATGTGTACATCAGAAGACCGCCCACCAAAGTATCAGTATCTGTTATGCTTTATGGGATTTATTATCAGCATTGCATGGATATCCACAATTGCAGGAGAAGTTGTCGGCGTACTAAAGACAATCGGAGTGATTCTAGGTATTTCAGAAGCATTGCTTGGGTTGACCATTTTCGCGGCGGGAAATAGCATTGGCGACTTGGTCGCAGACATTACTGTGGCTCGTCTCGGCTATCCTGTTATGGCGCTGTAAGTGATCCCTCCCGCCAATCAATATTGGAAGAGGTTACCCTGACTGACTTGGTAGGTCTGCTTGTTTCGGTGGCCCGATGCTGAACATCTTACTCGGCATTGGCATCGGTGGAGTTACCATGATGATCCGAAAGGCAAACCACCAGCATCTCAAGCACCCCGAAGTCCCCATCCAATATAAGCCCTACAAGGTGCAGGTTGGTGGGACGCTACTAATATCTACAATTACGCTCCTGGTGATGCTGGTTGGACTGCTAGTAATTGTTCCCATGAATAAGTGGGTTCTGAGTCGCAAGATTGGGTGGGGTTTGATTGCCCTATGGGCAGTCAGTACAACAATAAATGTCATTGTGGAAGTATCGGGTGCTTGGGGTGACATGTAGAAGGTATAAAATTCTTGTCTTTTGAGGCATGGCAACTGACACATTGCGGCCGAGCTGAGCAAGTACAAGTTAACGGCTGTTTTTTTTATTATTACATTGTATCTATTTAGACAATCCAAATAGCTTGTAAATATGGACACGAAAGCTTGATGTTACAAAAAGGCGTACACAAGGGAGGCACCAGGAGTTCAAGATACGCGCCCCACCGAGGAGGGACCGGCGCCGGCGGAGGTTGCAGGCACCACCTGAGGAAAAAGAAGAAAGGCGATGTAAGGGGCACATAACAATGACAACATAGCGCACCTAGTCATGAGAGGCAGTGATTTACTGGCCAGATGCCAAATCTAGCTCTGATGCATCACTTCAAGAACTACAGCATCCCGGATATGTTTATGGATTCTTCACAGGCATGGATTACAACTCGGCAACCATCTTTGAAATTCCTCGCATGGTAACGCGGCCGCCCTGACATAACCAATTGGCCGTGATCGGGGCGCCACGTCCCGATATCCCCCATACCAAGAGCCCTGGCGAGGTATTCTCAAACGCTCAAACGGGCGGCATTTGGGCCAAAGGTAAAAAGGCCATGCCCCTGCGCCTTCCACACAGCTCCCCTCGTGTTTGGTCACCGCTCCACATCCCTGCGCCCACTTTTCTGCCCCTCGCCCTTGCCCCTCACTATTCCAAACGGACAGCTACTACCTGAGGAGCAAGCAAGCTACACCTACCTCCAAGCTTCAACACCAGGACACCATCACCACTCCCATTGAATCGCTCCCACCGCCCGCAACAATGGCCGCCCCTCCTTCCTATACTCCTCTCTCGGAGCGTCCCCTCAAGGACACCATCTGCCTCTTCGATGTTGACGGACCTCTCACACCCGCTCGACTGGTACGTACACAGGAGCTAGCAAGCACCTCCCCTCCAAGCTAACAGAAGCCCGAACAGGGAGCCTCCCCCGAGATTCTCGCCGCCCTCCAGACCCTCCGTGCAAAGTGTGCCATCGGCTTCGTCGGAGGCTCCAACCTGGCCAAGCAGGAAGAGCAGCTGGGCAAGCCTGCTGGCGTCCCCGTCACCACCCTCTTCGATTTCTGCTTCTCCGAGAACGGCCTGACCGCCTTTAAGCTTGGCGAGCCCCTCGCGTCTACCAGCTTCATTGAGTGGATTGGCGAGGAGCAGTACAAGGAGCTTGCCAACTTCTGCCTCCATTACATTGCCGACCTTGACATCCCCGTCAAGCGCGGCACCTTTGTCGAGTTCCGTAACGGCATGATCAACGTCAGCCCCATTGGTCGAAACGCCAGCACCCAGGAGCGCAACGACTTTGAGAACTACGACAAGGATGCCAAGGTCCGCGAGAAGTTTGTGGCTGCCCTCAAGGAGCGATTTGGTCACCTCGGCCTCACGTATGTCTTTTTTCTTGCCCATTGCCTTCTTCTGTGCACTCATTTGCTGACGTCGGCCTGCAAACAGTTTCTCTATTGGAGGCCAAATCTCCTTTGATGTTTTCCCTAACGGTTGGGATAAGACTTACTGCCTCCGACACCTCGAGGAAGAGGCCAAGAAACCCGACGGCGTCTCGTACAAGACCATCCACTTTTTCGGTGACAAGACATTCCCTGGTGGCAACGACTACGAAATCTTCACCGACTCTCGCACCACTGGCCACACAGTCCAGAACCACCATGATACCCTGCGTCTCCTGAAGGAGCTATTTGACATTTGAGCCTATATATCCTATCTTTAAAACTGGAGGGATCACGAAGGAAAGCAGACTATAGAAATATATATATATATAGGAAATCAACAAAAAAAGGAAGAAAATCCTGAAAAATTATCAAATCCGAATATGATCGAACCATAAGTATTCCATTTTAATTTGTGCATTATCCTGGCCATCTGCACCAATAATCCGCATATATAGTAACATCTTTGTTTGCCAGTTCAATTTACGTTGCTCTTGTACAAATTGAAATCGGAGACCGAAAGAAAAACTCCCATTCGTTCCATGCAGGCTAGTTCAATCAGGCCGTCATAATAAGTAAGAAGGTATATCAAGGAATTTATATGGCTCATGAGGTCATTCCACCGCTACATGCTCAATATCAAACATGATAATATCATAAAGGGAATCCGCTGTCCGGCCATGTCGCAAAATCCACCTCTTCTACAGGCTATTGCCACTGGTATCATCACCCCGAGCTTCTACTTTACCGCCCAAACTCCAAGTGAGGGATGATGACGGGACCATACTTGGTCGGTGTTGTAAACGCTCCATCCCCCTGCACGACAAAATCGACAGCCAGGCTCAGCCTCGATAGCCCTTGTTGTTGCTGTTGGCCGTTCAGGCTTGGATTGGGGCTGAAGGGGGCCTGCATCTGCGCTGCCACGGCGTCTTGGTCGTAGGCCACCACGGCAACGTAGTTGCGGCGACCCATCAGCTTCTTGAGTTCACGTGCAGCTCCACTAGCATCAGTGTGGAAGATTTCCATCATGTCTTCCTTGGTATCCGACACCTCGTGAGTCGACTTTTTACCATTTTGCGGCACATATAGCGTCTTCTGGTTGTGTAACATCTTGAGAACATAGTTGCTCTGTGGTGCGGCAACTATTGGCGAGGAAATGAGTTGATACATGGTCTTGTGGTCACCAGGATGTGTTGGGTCGTGGACCAAGCCAGCTCCTGAGGCATTGACATCTACCACAATGTTAGCCTTCATCATTTTCGAGCAGATTCAAATCAAACAAACTCACCTCCAGACAGGAAGGTCATGCGGATTCCCTTCTGCTGAGAAATCCCTTGGAGAGTCCGGATGAAGTATGTTCTCTCAAGGTCTTTTGTGTCGTGAGTCCACATGTCCTTCAACACCTCCTGGATATCTAATTCACCAAACTGGTTCAGCACGTTGCCCATGAGACCAGTCTTTCCGACAGCTTTCTTAACTTGGGAGAAGCCCTGGGCGACCACCTCCTTTCCGCCGACCACGCCCGCTACTGAACTGGTGACCTTGCCCAGGATGTTGTACGTAGTGTTGACCGCCTTCTTGCCGACCGCAACAGTGTTGGCAAGACTCTCCACGGTGTCTAGGCGAGGGTACACGAGAGGAACTGAAACCATCCAGATGCAGTGTTGTACGCTCGGGGGTAGCGTAGCGACCTTGGGAAATATTCCCTGGTAAGTTGGTCCTGCCATCACCTGAGCCTGCGTCCTCTCAGTTCGACAATCAGGGCCGACCACCACGACGGCAGGTCCGAGATACTTGACAAAATGCCAACCTGTACCAGTTATGGTAAATATATCCCGGTCATTGTTCACATTTCGAAGCATCTCCACTGTTGTGTGATGTTGAAACAACAGATACATCTCGATGGCGATTCGGCCAATGTTCTTAAACATTGGAGAGGACTGCATGTAGTCCGGATAGGATCCATATCCATCGAAACTAGATGGCGGTCAGTGGCATTCCGGTTTAAGAAGATTCATTATACTTACATATCATGGTCATCGATCTGCAGAACATGCGGGATTTGCGCAAAGGCCTCGCGGAGGAAAGGTTGGTCAAAATGGCTCGTGTAATAGTGGAAGTATGCGTGCGAAACATCTTCCTCGTGTCGGGCTGTCCATTGGACATTCTTTTTGTTTTCTCGGCCACTCATTGCCAGCCATTGTTTCAGAAGAGGGACTTCTTTCCACAGTCTATCACCGTAGATCTGATCTCCTAGACCCAGTTGAACATGGAAGCCACCACATTCAACATTCTTCTGCAGCACATCTTTCCACATAAATCCGACACCGCCGAGCCTTGCCCGCTCATTCTGAGAAGTTCCCGCGGCAAAATCGTTTCCGGAGTGGGCAATGAAGCGCCAGGATGTCTCTTGGCGACCAGCGACAACAAATTCATAACGAGTGCAGCCGAGGTGGGATGTGACTGCATACGTCCACCTCTCGGTCGCCTCCGCCATTTGAATCTCAATATCATACTTGTAAAACTTCCACCGTTGATGGGTATAGATTGGGCGGGGCTGCAATTGCCGTGGGTTTGGCGACAAGTCCAGGCTGAGGTGGAGGTGAATAGTTGGGGGCTGGGGCGCATCCGTCACAACCAGGATGCTTCCATGCCAAACTCCGTTCTCGACATCCATGTTCACGTATCGCAAGTAAGGTCCAAAGTATACTCCATTAGTGGGCTGGATTCTATACATATCCACACCGGCACTGGGAGGAGGCCCTGAGAAACCAGCCGCTGTTGGAGTGGCAGAGGCAGCCACACTCATGATGCTCTCAGCATATCCAGGTGTGTGAGGAGGAAACATGGGTGAAGCCATATTTTGCTTACCAAACATTGGAGAAACCAGGGGGTTTCCGTATGTTGATGCAGTTGGGGAGAGCGGCGCTTGCTCAACGCTAAGCGGGTTTGGTCCTTTAGGGAACTCCCATTGCGTAGCCTGGGTTGCAAGATGAATGTAGTAATATTGACCAGAATTCTGGTCAAGGTGAGCGATCCATCCCTCTGGTAGAGGAGGTGGCGAGGCCGGATTTTGGGCTTCGAAAGAAGGGGTAGGGGCGGCAACTTGTTGCGAGGCCTGACCGTTCTGCTGTGGCTGAGGGTCATTGGCAAAAGCAGGGTGTCCGGGATGTTGAAGAGCAGGGGAAGCCATGGCAGCCGCGGCGGACGACCCAGCTACTGCTGCTACCCCAGCAGCCGTAGCCTTTTCAGGGGGTGAAGAGGTTGATGCTGAAGCTTGCTGAGGTGGTGCAGCGTTTGCCGGTGTTGCTGCTGGTACGGCTGCCGCTGCTGCTGTTGCTGCTTGCTGAGGTCGTTGCTTTTCGTTTGGATAAGACGAGTTCCCGCTCGGATTCACGCTTGAATAAGCCGGAGGAGGTGTCTTAGCGCCCAGACGTTGGAAATCCTGCTCCAACACACTGACTTGAACCTGAGAGCCTTCCTGGTTGAGAGCACTAGACTGAGGGGGAGGATGGAAAGACTGTCGGTTTTGCTGTGGGCTCGATACTGGGTCCATACCTTGATACACCTGAGGAGGACCTGATGGGGCTTGATCGGGCGACTCTGTCGGAGTCCAAGGCCTCTGAGGAGGCTGTTGGTTTCCATACTGAGCCAGCCTCTGGGTAGCCGCTGCGCTAGGTGTATTGAGGGCGTTGAGCGTCGCAGTACCAGAGATGCCAGCGGCGGCATACCGAGCCTCAATGCCATCGGCAGGTGTCTGACCAGGTTCCACAACCGGTGTCTCGGGAGGGGGTGGGGAGCCACGGCTCGCTCTAGTTGTGGAGTTTGAAGCCGTTGAGGCAAAGCGGTTCACGCCGGCGTCGTTCATCTGGAGGTTCTGGACGGCCGCGGGTTGCGCAGGCGCATTACTTGGATGTCCCGATGGAACAGAAGCTCCCGGGGGTGGGTAGTATGTCGTTTTCTGGTAGTTGGGATAGTTCGCGTTTGAAGAGCCGGGATGATGTTGCTCGGCCAAGGGTCGCTGAAAGAGACCCTGATCGGCGTCGGGACTTGTAGGGGAGCTGATGGGCTTTGGCGCAGCGCCTCTGCGCTCTGCTAGACCTGGCTTCTTTCCCGGCGGGCTAGTATTGGTATCTAGGCGAGGGCTAGAGTCTAAACGAGGGCTGGTATCATTGTAGGCGGCTCCATAGGGCCTCGCGGGTGTTGGTTTGCGAACGTCGTCGTCGTCGGGGAAGGGTAACGGGGCAGCCGAGCTCGAAGCACCTGGGGGGAGAGGAAAAGAAAGACTGCTGGCTGGAGACGTAGAAGTAGGAGGAGCAGGATATCTAAAATGGGATGCCGAAGACTTAGAGTCGTGTGCGGGCTGGGGGCTCTGAGGTTTGAATATGCGCAAGGGCTCAACCGTCGGGCTATCACAGTCCTCGGGAGCCGGCTTGTGGAGGAACATTTCCTCATCTGGGATGCCACGACTTCGCTCCATCTTTGTAGGAGGCGTGGGGTAAGAGCTGGAGTATACAGGCCGGAGAGAATGAGATGAGAGGGTTGTGTAGACAACCACCAGTCGATTGTGTGTGGATTGAGTGGGCGCGGGGCTCACAGGCCACACAGCTCAGCTCACGGCGGGTCGGGGAGGGAGCGACGCAATGATGCGCAGACGGGTGAAGCGCAGGAAGTTTGGTTTGTTTTATGCAGCAGAAATGAAGGCCGTCGATTCAGGACAGGTTTCAAGGCGCAAATAACGGGCGACGCGTCGCCTTGTTCGAATGGACAGCAAGTAGGACGTTGAACGTCGACGTTTGGGCGGGGTTGGCTCTGTTTGCAAGGTGCCCGAATAAAGTGGCACCCCCCTGTTGGTTTGTTAAACGGCAAGGCACGCCAGATCCAGCAGGTCGCAGAAACGGCCGCACCAGGAACAGGCAACGAAGGCTTGGGAGGAAAACGAGATGGGGGGGGGAATCAAGGACGAGATGAACCGGAATAAAATGTAAGAGCAGGTTTCAAGTCCAGCAGAGCGAGCAGGCACGAGATGAAATGGGTGGACAAAAAACAAGGGGACCGCGGAGGGTCCGGCGAAGCGCTGTACTGGCTTGGTATGGCGGGGTGGCGTGGCAATGGGAGCAAAAAGATGGTGAGCGTGAGCAAGTTGATGAGAATGGGTGACAGGGACGGGGGGCGAGGCACAAGCGCCTGACAGGGTATGGGAGAAAAAAACCTCTAGTCGGGCAGCCAAGATGATAATGCGAGAAAGGACGGCAGTATAGATGCCGTTCCAGTTCAGGAGTTGCATGTGGAAATGATAACCCCGCCAACGACGGCATGGGTGGTCAAATCAGCTACCAAAGATGCATTCAGGTGACGGAACAAAAGAGGCGAGTGAGGGGCGCAAGCCTCAAGCGCACTCGTCGCAGTTCCATGCGCATTACCTCGCTGTCCTTGGCGGATTCGAACTTGACAATGAGCAACATTTGCGACTGGGGGGGAAGATCAATCGCAAGCTCGGGATGGCGGGAGACCTTGTCTTGTTTCAGCGGGCATGGCGACCAGTAGACGTCATGATTGGCCCCCAAAGATGGTGCCAACCCTTGTAAGCGCCCGGGAGCTTCGACCAATGTGCCACCTGGGGATGACCCTTGTCAGGTGGAACGGGGATAGCGCCCATGATGGGCGGTTGACGAACTACATGATTGGCTCGTTCTCTTTAAGCTGTTTCTGAGGTCTTCGAAACAAGGGATGGACTTGGTGCAAGCGCCGACATATTAATGCCAAGAAATGAGGGAGCCCACAGACCTCACCAAGAAGCAACGCCCCTTGAAAAAGAGAGAAAGGATGGGAACCGAGGGCTTCTTTCTGCCATGGCAATGGACTAAGTATCGATGTGAGGGAGCCAACGGTGGTCGAGCCAGTCTACCAAGGTGGTTGTGGCGAGGAACCCCTATGGGATAGATAGAGGGTTTAAGCTGAAAAATGTCTGTCATCGAAATCCCATCATGAGTCTTGATGCCCAATCTACTAGTCGACGCCCGGGACTCGCCAAATGTCGACTGGTCTGCTCACTCCTACGCACACACGAATATATGAGCGCTTACATCGGGAGACGGTAACGTATTCTTCTCATGAAGCCAAAGCGATCAGAAAGCTCTCCAGCTAGACTAAGTTTAGTATCATGACCCCCCGCTCATTTCAGCCTCCTTGACAACTCCACTCCTCAAATCTGTAGCAAAAATATGTTGTTGGGATCTTGCATTGGTATATTAACATTTTAGGGTCTAACATGAAATGACAATACCGATTTCTCCTCCAAATTTTTGCATGCCTTCTCCACTATCAAGGAATAGAAGCTAATGCGCACGTATAGCCTCGGATAATGATCCGACATCTTTCTAAATGGTAAAAGTTGAGAAGAACCACACCATACCCACTCTGCATAGCAGATCAGCTTATGATTTGCGATTCCAGGCATGGCCATCTCGATGCCCCCCAAACACAACTCTATGGACGGTACAAAGTTTAACCAGTAATATGGAAGCTATTATTCCGCATTTTGATCATCATACTTTATTTTGAAGCTTTGAGAAGAAAGTAGAAATGAGGCGTCAAAAGTCTGACAACACCAATGTCACTCCCTAGTTACAATCCTCCCTGTTTCTTCAATACGAAAGCCAATATATCTGGTAATGACATTTCAATGAACATATTACGAGTATAATAAACCAAAACCCAGCGCTTTTTTTTTTTTCACTTCAATCTGTAGAGTATTCTCGATGTCTTACCTCAATCCTGCTCTGCTCTTGCCCCTGAGGACATCAAGTGACACTCTGGTGTTGAATTAATTGGTTTTATCTATCTCATTAGATTTTTTTCTTTTCTCTTACTTGTTGCAATCCAGAAGGGCAAGAACATGCAACTACCATCTGAGGGGTGGCGGATAAAAGTGGGTCGTGTAACCTCTCAACGCGTTCACAGCCCAGACGCGATCTGCAGAATCTCGAACGTCACAGCAACGGTGATTTGAGAATCGACGATTGTAAACATCATCACGGAAGTTATGAATTCACCCATCTTCTCCATTTCCATTCATCCAAAATCCTAACTTCCCTTTTTTTATTCCCGCGTTCTATTCTCTTCATTCCTTCTTTCTCATGATGGCACCCGCATCAAAGACACCAGCCAAGAAGCAGCAATCTCTCACATCCTTCTTTACCCCCAAGACGGCCAACGGTCTCGCCGCTGTCTTTGAAAAGCAGAGCCAAGCTCGCTCCCAGGCCCAAACCCCTTCCAAAAACAACGATGCGGAGTCGCCTCCCAGGAAACGTCCTCGAGCAGACACGGATAAAGGTAACGGGCGACCCGAAAAGCCCGTGAAGAAGACTAAATCCCGGACCGATGACGACGAAACAAGCACCTCCTTTGCTTCCAAGCCCGCCAATGACGGCGATGAGGACAATAGCCCCGCAATTGATGAGGCAACTCGAACGGGACGATATCGATATGATGATTCCAGCTCCAAAGACGCAGACGAGAACGACGATGCCGAATCGAAACGACATCAGCAAGAGCTACACAGGAAATTTGTGAAGAAGCTGGGGCATCCTGATGCCTTGGCCTGGCGCCGGCGAGGGCAGCAGGATGAAGGCGCAGCTGTAGATGATGAAGACGCGGAGGCAGAGGCAGACGAAGAGGAAGCACCGGCTCCCAAGTCTAAGAAAAAAGGATCGAAAACCGGCAAGCTAACACCTATGGAAATCCAATTCCTGGACATCAAGAGGAAACATATGGACACCATTCTTATTGTTGAGGTCGGCTATAAGTTTCGATTCTTCGGCGAAGATGCCCGTATCGCTGCCAAGGAACTGAGCATTGTCTGCATCCCAGGAAAGATGCGCTATGATGAGCGTAAGCTCTGGCCATGACACCATCCATCGCTGATATGCGCTAACTACTTTCCTCAGATCCTTCTGAAGCTCATCTAGATCGATTTGCCTCCGCTAGTATTCCTGTTCATCGTCTTCCTGTCCATGCAAAACGCCTGGTTGCCGCCGGCCACAAAGTCGGAGTAGTCCGTCAAATAGAGACGGCGGCGCTGAAGAAGGCTGGAGATAATCGCAACACTCCGTTTGTACGGAAACTCACAAATCTCTATACCAAAGGAACATACATCGACGAAAACGGAGAGCTAGATACGGCCGGGGGTTCCGGAAGCCCGTCTGGTGGTTATCTACTCTGCATCACCGAGACCAAAGCCAAAGGCTCAGGGACCGACGAAAAGGTGGATGTGGGTATTCTCGCCGTGCAGCCCGCCACTGGAGACATAATCTATGACAATTTTGAAGATGGCTTTATGCGCAGCGAAATCGAGACTCGCCTTTTACACATCTCCCCTTGCGAATTCCTCATCGTTGGAGAGCTCACTAAGGGCACTGAGAAGCTCGTCCAACATCTTTCCGGAAGCAGCACCAACGTCTTTGGTGACAAAAGCCGAGTAGAGCGTGTGCCTAGGGGCAGCACCATGGCCGCCGAGGCTTACTCCCATGTCACCAAGTTCTACGCCGACAAGCTTAAAGAGAATGCTCAAGATGAGACTGCTAGCGCTCTCCTTGACAAAGTACTCAAACTCCCTGAACCCATCACTATATGCCTCTCAGCCATGATCCACCATCTCGAGGAATATGGCCTTGAGCACATCTTCGACCTCACCAAGTACTTTCAGAGCTTCAGCACACGCACTCATATGCTCGTCAATGGCACGACTCTTGAAAGCCTTGAGGTGTATCGTAATGCTACAGACCACTCCGAAAAGGGTAGCCTGTTTTGGGCCATTGATAAGACCATTACCCGCCCTGGTCATCGCCTTCTCCGCAAATGGATCGGGCGTCCTCTTCTTGACCAAACGGCGCTCGAGGAACGCCTTGGTGCTGTGCAAGAGCTCCTCGATAAAGAGTCCACGTCGCCTGTTGATGAGCTAGAGAGACTCTTGGCGAGCAATAAGACAGATCTAGAGCGAAGTCTTATTCGGATCTATTATGGTAAATGCTCACGCCCAGAACTCCTCTCGGTTTTGCAAACTCTCCAAAAGATAGCCGGTCACTACTCTACCGTCAAGAAACCTTCCGATGCCCCCTTTACCTCTCCCCTCCTCAGTAACGCCATATGTGCCCTCCCTCAGATATTTGACACCATCGCCTCCTATCTGGACCGCATTGACCCCAAAGCAGCCCGAAATGATGATAAGTACGGCTTCTTCCGGGAGGAACATCATACAGAAGATATGCAGGACCACCAACTTGGAATTGCCCACGTTGAGCATGAGCTTGACGCCCATCGCCCTGTTGCAGCACAGAAAATCAAGAAAAAGGCAGTCGACTATGTAACGGTCTCTGGCATTGAATATCTCATCGAGGTGCCAAACAGCGATATTAAAAACGTCCCTGCATCGTGGAGCAAAATCTCTGGCACCAAGAAGGTCTCTCGGTTCCACACTCCCGAGGTCTTACGACTTACCACTGAGCGTGACCAGCATCGTGAGGCGCTAGCGGCAGCTTGCGACAGAGCCTTCAAAGACCTCCTCGCCTCCATCTCCGCCGACTACCAACCCTTTCGTGACGCTGTCTCTGCTCTTGCCACGCTTGACTGCCTCCTCTCGCTCTCCAAGGTCGCTGCTTTGCCTGGCTATTCTCGCCCATCTTTCCTGCCATCATCATCCGATCCCACCATCTCCATCGTTCAAGGCCGCCATCCCATTGCCGAGCTCACACTTGATGGAGGTTATATCCCCTTCACCACTTCGCTTGGCAATCCAGCACCCCTTGCCCACCTCATTACCGGTCCCAACATGGGAGGCAAGTCCTCATTTGTTCGTGCTCTTGCACTCATCGTCCTCCTCGCCCAAGTCGGCTCCTTCGTTCCTGCCGATGCCCTCACCCTCACTCTCCTTGACGCCATTCATACCCGAACAGGCGCCCGAGATAACCTCTTTGCTGGCGAATCTACCTTCATGGTTGAGGTCTCTGAGACCGCACGCATCCTACGGTCCGCCACTCCACGAAGCCTCGTCATTCTTGATGAACTTGGCCGTGGCACCAGCACGCATGATGGCGCCGCTATCGCGCAGGCAGTGCTGCAACATGTCGTCACTGACACCCGCTGCCTTACTCTGTTTATCACGCATTACCAGAATCTCGCGCGGGTCGCAGATGGTCTCGACGCTATCAAAAACGTTCACATGAAGTTCAAGGCTGAAAAGGGAGCCGACGGCGAAGAAGAGGTCACCTTTTTGTACGAAGTCGGTGAGGGTGTTGCCCACAGGTCCTATGGCCTCAATGTAGCAAGACTTGCGCGCATCCCCAAAAAGGTGATTGATGTGGCTGCAGAGAAATCCAAACAACTTGAACAAGACATGAGGATGCGCCGCCTAAAGGGTGTAAGCCAGGCGCTAGCTGATGCATTTGAAAATGGATCGGACCAACTGGACCAACTTATCAACAGTATTGAACAATTGTAAAAAATTTAAAAAAAAAAAAGAAGAAGAGAAAAATGTGTGTATATTTTTAATATCTATAGAATTCTTTTACAAGGAAAATGTAGGAGTCATGCTAGTTGCTTATATCAAGATAGCCAATCGTTCAGGTTTGCAAATTCATCAGGGTTCTTTAACGACAATTTGCATTCAATAACCATGTATTTGATGATCTCCATCTAACAAAAAGCCTCTCCCCATAACCGCAGTTTCAATAAACAGCACCCTATAGCCACTTTCAGTCAAACCTTGTAAATGTATCGCCCCGGTCTCCCAAAACGCCAAAACATATATCCCATCTCATCAACATCTCGTCCTTGAACCCGAAACCCATAATGTATATGTACTTTTAGACTCCGGTAATTTACGCATTCCTTTTCTCCATTTATTATAAGTTCTTGAAACCCACCCATCATGAACTTAGCCGCATAGAAGTAAATGTGCAAAGACTTTATCTTGCAGCCTTCTGGTAATCACTGCACCGGATATCGCTGGTAATCGGGAGGTCGGCCTAGAATTTTATCAAAGCAATCAGATCGCTAGTTTCACGCCCGCTTTGCTTCCACATCGGGGCCACCTGAGAGCAGTGCAGAAAACGCTCAGGCCGTGAGGCATACATGTTTCCCATTCTTATCAAAAGTTAGCAAATGGGTGCTATAAAATAGGTAAGAGAGGATTTCATACCTCACTAATTTGAATATCGATAAGGTTCGTTTCGAGTACTCGTTGGTTCCGGTAAGCGTTTGGGGGCCAACGCTGGTATTACCAGCCCCCAGCATGCCTTTGGGGCTTGAGCCGATTAGTGCATGAATCCGATAGCTCTCAAGCACGGATCCGGTGATAAAAGGGATCTTCTGGTCAACTTGCATCACTCAGAGGATCTATATGTGTAAATCTTCCGGATTAAGGTGATTTTGAAGCTCCAGGTCCTGAGTTCCTGATGGTAGGCTCCAGCTTCCATGGAAATCAATATCCTTCCCGCTATAAAAGTCGATGCTCTCCCCCACTTCGCTATTTTGTGTCTCTGGCTTCAAAGCTTCATCATTCGTAGAAGCTTTGTTCGAGTCACAGATGGTTTGAACCGATTCCCTTGGATTGATTGAGGTAAAGGCGAGGGAGCGAACGGATGGGCTTCTCGAGGTCTGGTTGAAGGAACTGAAGAATAGCCGGTCGTGATAAAGGGGGTTTGTCGCAGACATATTGATAAATTGGCTCACATTCGTTCTTTGCAGGTGATCACTGGGGTTTTGATGCACATAATCCTCTTGCTTCGGCTGGACAGAGTTGTGAGAAAGGCCGAATGGCTCTTGACCAACCCCATTGAATTGAGACGGAGTCGCTAGCGGAATTCTAGATGATGCGTTGTATATAGTGGCATCTTTCATTGCGTAAGATGCCTCCGTTTGACCGAATGAGCCTGACCACTAGTCAACTTCCATTCGAATAGTTAGGTAGCGCAAGGCGAAAGGGGTTATCTCCAGGTATTACCCAAGTATGCTTGAGGGGGTGCCCTAGCCCTACTTCCATCCCTCAAGCCGAACAATCTTGAAGAGATATCTCTGCAGGGCGGGGTTGGTGAGGCAAGGTTTGCCTGGGAAATCGGGTTCAGAGGCGGCATTGCGCCGAACCGATTGTGGAGGCCGAATCTAAGAAACCGGGAATCAGCGCAGTCCTAGATAATCGTAATGAACGTCTTCACCTCTGGTCATTTCTTCCGGATTTCAAGAAACGCCGGCTTTCAAAAGAGCCTTGGATTATTAATAAGCCCCCCATCCTCGGGGTACAGGTGGGACATACTATGGCTAGCCCCATCATCTCGGAACACGTCCTGATTAGGTCGAAATGGCTCTAGCGAAAGAGTTGTTACGGAATTTTCATCCATTTCGCTCTTAAAATTTCCGCTAGATTTTCTCGCAACTTGTGACTTGATGCCGCGTGCATTAGTTCGGCGCTGCTTGGGGACATTCGCAGAGATTTCTGTCAGCGGCTCGGGCTTGCGACGCTTTGCTCTGGTGGTCTTTCTAGGGGGTGTCTAATATAGTTAGGCCTCGTCTTCGTCTTTTACTGCTGTCTTACCATTTCTTCCTGGCCAGGTGCTGGAGATGAGCTCTCGTCGTAAACCCCCTTCACCCTTTCAATCTCAAACTCGGGGTTCATGACAACCTGGGTGGGTTCGATGCCTTCGGATGCTCGCTTCATTTTCTCGATGACAGACTTTGGCTTTCTCTGATTTCGAGTGCGCTTCATTTCTTCATTAGCAAGATCCATCTTGCCCATACCTGGCCAAATCTGCCCTTTCAGAGATAGCATGTCAGGGGTAGGTAAGTGGTATTCTAGGACTTCCACATCGTCGTCGGAGTTTAACAATCCAGGATAGATCGGATATTCGGACGTTGCTTCATCCTCATCTTCGGCCTTAATGGGAACACTATTACTGGTGGTTCGCCTCGGCTTTCGTTTGGTTCCCTGATATAGATCAGACTCCTTTCCTAGACGGGTTCGGTTCAGGGGATCAACCTTCGTAGAAGAGGACAAGAGAGTTCTGTTTCGTCTAGTACGAGCTGCTTCTTTGAGCTGCTTCGTTTTCATCCTCTCGACAAGCAATGCCTCAATACCATTCTGTGAGTACCAGTCTTCATAGCTCCGAAGCGCTATGGAGGCGGCGTGGTCTTGATGGGCTCTGAGTTTTGTCTGTGTTTCATGGTGCAAATGACCTTTGGATGCGATGTGTGTTAGCAAATGCGAGACATCAGAAAATCGAGGTGCATCGGGGCAGACGTTGCAAAGGAGTGGGATCTGCTTGTTGGAGGAGCTAGCTCCGCCGGTATTAGTCGTAACTCCCGAGGCCATCTCCTATGTACCCAATTTTGTCAGAATATTAATCAATAACTATATGTCTTAATTCGGGAGGGGCAGGCAGCTGGGGTTGGGATAACGGGGTTCATCATACAAGAGGCCCAGCAACGATCGACTGCAGCAGAAGGCATAGGGGAGAAGTCCCAAGGAGTGAGAGCGTTGGGTCCAGGCCGAGATCTGAGCCAACTAAAATAGTAGGTCGGTCGCAAAACCAAGACGGGGAAGAACTACCACACTCTTCATGTTTGAGATGGAAGTTGGCTGTTGGAAGAAGTACGTCACAGGGGACTTACAGGAGCACGAGAGGTAGACTTCCTTCCTCGAGACATCCGGGACTCGGGACAGCAGCAGAGAGGCCCCTGAAGTGGTAGCCTGGCCGAATTCTGGCCCGGCAGTTGGTTTATTGCGTTAGGGCCTTGAAGGCAAGCCGTGCGGTATTCAGGTGTTGTCCTCAAATAGGGTGGGCCCGTTCGAACAACCTCCGGAAAAAGGGAAAGAGGGTGCCAACCAAGACCATTTAGGTCTTTCCATGGATGTTGCCTAGTCCCCCCAATCATTCACTCCGCAATTATTTCATCCCATTTATCGCTAAGCATGCATCAAGTCAAGGATGGTCGAGATATGTTCGTCTAATTGGGCAGTGTCTAAAGTCGTGTTGGCGCCAGGATTCTCTCAAGTACTACCAGACACGGATCAGTCCGATGAGTATCAGATTAAGTATCCTCCTCGAATACTTGCCTTTCGTGTATAGGCCGAAATCTCAGTCTTCCTTACGTGCGCAATTGGCGGCGATGAATAACAAGGGTAGGTTGAACAAGTCTCCTCAGGGAAGGCTTCCTGCCTCGGGTGGTCATGGGACTACCTCAAGAATAGACGCAATTGGAGAATTTCAGCTTTGATTTCGATTTCTTGAGGTTGGCGGCTGAGTGGAAGAGGCAGGAGCGGCCCGCGTCCAGATTGGCTTGATGGCACAGACAGCTGGCAACCGCCGCCAGCCGCCCAGCAAACACAAAATACATTACGAAATCAAGTCTGAGCCATATTCGAATCATTCATTGTTTAATTTATGTTGTTGATGATTCTTTGCACGCATTAGTACACATGATAGAGGGGCACGGAGATGGATATTGGGTCACGATAGCCAAGGAAATAAGCAAAGTATTCTCCTTGTGCGTAGTGCATCGTGGCTACGCAGTAGTAATGCATTCATCGTAATAAGTGGTACGGGGTTGTGCATAGACATCTTCACAATCACAAAGGGCAGATTGGAGGGCGTTGCTGTTCATTCCAGATTGTTCCAATTTGTGTCCCCCCATACTCAATCGTGAGTTCAAGCAGTCATATCTTACGGAATTCGTGACTCAAATTTGGTAGAAAATCGATGACACCACAGTAAGAAGGTAAAATTCGTCCCCTCTTTCTTCATATCATATCCTACTTGTCACGCCAAGTTGACATTGGTGTGTTATCGAATGGCAAGTGAATCCTTGAAACGTTGTCTCTAGACGCCTTGTACAGTGTAAAACTCCCAACCTCCGGTTAGCCCAACTATTTCCCAAGAATACGCTGCATTGTCGTTCTCGGCATGCAAAACACCGGGTCTACCATCTCTAGGTCTGGATATCCCAGGAGGCTGAGGCCGGTGATACCGAACAGGGTATGCCAAACATCTACCATGTCGCCCGGACGGTCCGAGATGCCGCCGTTTTCAACATCCTGGCATCTCAAGATGAACCCAATTAAGGCATCTCGGTCAATCCAATGAGTAAGGCCAATCATCTCGAGGCTGCTCAACACCCACCAGCTGTAGCAGACATCTTCCTGCTTCTCTGGTCGACCATTGAGACCGCCACAAGGGACCTGCCTCTCACTCAACCAACGCCCAAGCTTTTCCTTGTCGACCAAGTCCAAGCGCCCAACGATGGACAATGCAGCGACGCAAGTGAAAATCTGTCCCGAGTGCGACTCTGCGCCAGGACTAACTCCATAACCTCCGTCGAAGTTGCCGCAAGCAACGATGTGAGCGACAGCCTTGTCGACGTTGACCAAAGACAGTAGTCCCAACAGGGTTAAAGCGTTGAAAGCACCGTATAGGAAGCGCGTGTCTTCCTCGCCCCATTCGTCGCCAGTGAATGTTCCTGTTTCTTGGTTTTGCAGGTTTGCGATGACTTAGTTTCATTAGTCGGTGCAGAAGCGGCACTCCGGAGCCTGGAAACACCTACACTTTCCAACCTGGAGTTTACCCTTGCCTTTAGCTTCCAGCTGATCAAATCCATCCGTCATAGCGAGGATCTGCACAGCACTGACTGTGGAGAGCATGTGGGCATCATGGCCAGGCGCTGCGCCAAATCCGCCATTCTCATGCTGGCAGGAGAGAACAAAGTCGATCACCTCCTGGCGTGGGAGGGCATCAGGTTGACGGAGCAAATGAAGTGAGGTCAAGCCCCAATACAGCCCATTGAGCCGCAAGTGCTCCGTTAGCCAATAATCCAACTCATCCTTTCTCGTATCCAGACTCTGGATGTACTTGATGTGGGCCTCTGTCGCTAGCTTCAGGTCTTCGTTGGACCCTTTATCATGAGCCATGATGCGTGGAGAATGCGGAACGTTTACCAGTTGGCTCCCTTGTCAGGCTGAAATTGGAGAGAAATAACAACATGGAGCGGGACAGGTTACGTAAGCTGGTTATTTAGGTAGGTATGCCACCATCTCCGATTTCCCTTCGTCAGCATTCAACAGAAACTACCCTACACTTGAACACTGATATTTGATCATGGGTTTGTTGTATTGACCAGGGACTCGTTTCTTTCGCATTTCCGTTATTTTTACCTGTATTTTGGGTTTCTAGAAGTTCCATCGGGGAATGGTCCTTATTCTTTTGAACTAAATACGATTGGCCCAAAGTGGAAATCGTTGTCAGAAGGCCAGTGAGGGGGCAAAGCCTCCACTCAACTGATATGCTTTAATGTCTTGCCTTCCATACCCACCACCGATTTCAATTAAATGTTTGTTACACACATCTACATCCCCAATAAACGAATCCCCACAGCTATTTACAAAAAGAGAGGCTACCTTTTCCCATTTCTCCATCACTTCACTTGCTAGCGAGCATATTTGACTCTATCTTAAATTCCCTCTTGAGGCAGAAATTGGCATCTTCCATCGCTCAGAAGCAGAGGCCCAACATGGATAGAATGTACCAAGACACGTGCATCACCAATGACGGCTGCACGATCGCCTTCCGATCTTCGCTGAACCTCAATGCCCTAGTAGGGGATGGCGCCCACCTCACATGCGTGTTGCTCATGCATGGGTTCAGTGGCTCAAGTGATTACTTTGTTCGGAACTATGGTACTCTAAGGGAATCCTCCTGGGTGATTGCCCCAGACATGCGTGGTCATGGCAAATCGGATCGGACTCGTGGAGGGTACCATGTTGCCCGTCTAGCCGCAGATCTGCAAGATCTTGTTAGGCATATTAAAAAGAAAGCACCAAAAGCTCAAATTATCCCAGTTGGATGCTCCATCGGCGCAGCCGTTTTGTGGACTTATATTGAGCTATTTGGATGCTCTGACTTTGCAGGGTTTGTCTTTGTTGATCAGGCACCACTTCAAGACCGATCTTTGTTTGACGGCTGGGACCAGTCTGTTGCACACACCGGGTGCTACGACGAGGCCACCATGCTGTCAGCCCAGCGAAGCTGGATGGGCAATCCACATGAAGCCCACTTGGATCTCGTCAAGGGCAGCCTCGGCTATCTACATGCTCCTCAACCAACCGACCGAATGAGCCCCGAACAGCAAGCAAAGGATGAAGCATTTTTTACGCAGATTAGCGCTCTATGTGACCAGACTTGGCTGGCACGTCTACTCGCAGACCATACCAGGTACGACCACCGTGAGGCTATAGAGACAATTACGGTGCCAACTTTGGTCATGGGTGGGAAACGATCTGGCTGCTTTCCTATTGAGGGTATTCTGGAGAGTGTCCGGCGTGTAGACAAAACAGCGCCAGGACTCGCGAGATCTTCCATATTTGAATCTGGCCACTGGTTGTTTTATGAAGAACCAGAGCGATTCAATAGAGAGATTATTGAATTTACGAATGTGTGTAAGGAAGCGAGTGGGCTTGCACCAAACAGGTAGTTTAGTATAATTTTGAAGTGCACTTGGAAGAGGAAACCTTTTTTCTTTGCCATATAGGGAATTAGTCCATGCACTCAGAATATGATTACGTTGCATTGAAATGGACAGTCCTATTTATTGCTTTTTGGCGGGATAAAAAATTTTAGTCTCTAGTTTCCGTTATGCGAAATATGATGTGGACGTTGATTTGCGGTCAGGCGAGCTAAATTGGTCACCTCCCGCTATGCAGCTCACGGATGCTCCCTGGAATTACTTATTAAAGGTGTGTCTGACAGCACAGCGCTATCACCAAAAGAAAGTTTACAAAGAAATATACCAGAGTTGGCATTTGCGGACCGTCACAGACCCGACCTCTACCCAAGCGCTCGTCAGCTTGATGCCCGAAGAGGACTGGGATCTGGAACCTTCTGAGAGCTGTGTTTGTATGTGGTGGACAGGGAAGCAAAAGGGCACTAACGGCCGATCTAGCTGGGTGACTTAGTTTGGGCCTTTTGTTGCCCTTGGTTTTATCATAGTTGGCAATCTTAAGAGCAGGTGGATGTGTTTCAGGTCCAAGGCCTGACCTTGAGTTAGAGCTTCGATTGGGATTCTAGACTTATTTCATGGGTCTTTGGCGAAGGTCGGGTATCTCGGGTCTGATAGGAGCCAACGATGATCAGGGTGATTTTTATCCTTTAGGTATGAATCAGGTTATACCAATATGATAAGACCTGAGTGAGCTGTTGATCTCTTTGGAGTATGTATTGCCAAGAGTGAAATTGGGCATTGGAGGTGAATTCACAGTCGAGAAGTGGCGAAAACACGGCAAATCAGAACAAGATGACTGTAAAGTATTGACATGTGTAAGATGTATCGTTTCATCCCGAATTATGTATGGTTGTAAAGACGTTAATGTCTTGATGTGTCGCTTTCGAGGCCGCTTATGGAAATTCGCAGCTCCTTCTATACTGAGGTGGTGGAAAACTTGGTACACCAGAACAAACCAGTCTAGTAGCTTACAAGCGACTGGGCTAAAATCATGATCTAACCAAGTCCAAAATTAAATAATATAATAGTAGGCTCGTTCTATTTACTCGTAAATTATACTTCATTCGTTTGCTCATTCTCATAGGAATACGAGAAAAATTTACGTTGAGCGCTACGTATTTTTTCGTCCGCTCGGTGGCTTTATTGCATCATGATTTGGCCTCTTATGCCAGCGTTTCTTTTTGCCACCTTATGCCAGGGTGGTGTGATTGTAGTATTTGACGCGACCGGAGCTCACCAGGTAGGCTGAGCTGCAGACATGTCGTGTAATTAGAGCGTCAGATGGCGTAAGGCCTGAAAGGAAGATTGCGCGTTCACTGAGCCCGGAAACGGAGACAATATTGACATGACGATGTTTGACTTTTTGGGAGGGCTGCAGTTGAACTTTGAGCAGGAATTTGACAGATCCGGAGATTCCTGGAGGCTGAGGGCGGCAGAGCCGGGGCTGAAGCTTTATCGGGTAGCCAGGACAAGGCATTGACCCGGTTACAAATATAGGTTTTGAAACATAGCGATCGAAGGGACGAAATGAGAGAGGGGGCTAGAGATGGGATGGAAGTAAAATGCGTCGGTTGGCTGCAAGAGCTAACAGGGAAACCCCAACTGTATTGTCTGCCAACTGGGGGTTGCACGCTGGATTCGGGAGACGTCCACGCTAAAGGTGCTGAGTGGGAGAAGCCTTTTTTCCCTTTCCTTTCCTTCCCTTTTCTTTCCTTTTTCCTGGGAAAATTACGATCACTGTGGAGTGAACATGGAATATAGGCATGGGCTGCAGGATTGTAGACAGGCGGACGCATGGTTGCCGTGATTACGCACGAGAGGGAGTCGTGTGGCTATCATACGAAGATATTTTGCAGACTTACCATCCGAGATCCCGGGAAGAACCATTACGGAGTATGGACCCACTTTGGTTACGCTCATCTTGGGGCCCTGTTGGCGGGGGGCTGCTTAGAGTTCGCGGCTTTGATTGCTGTCGGGTGCTCGCTCTGGAGACGGATGATGCAAGTCATGGTGATGAGACCGTCCTGGGAACAGAGCGGTACCGAAATAGGGACAATAGTTTAGAGTTAGCCGGATCGATATCGCCCAACCACCGCTCGCCAACCGCCGATTGACAAAAACGGCAAACCAGGAGAGTGGGAAGATGGGAGCTACCCAATTGTTTTCTTGATCGAGCAGACGCCACGATAAGCCATTTAGCCAAGTGCTGAGAAGCTCGGGGAGTCTCTTAGCCAGTCAGTGGACACTCACGGCAGCCGAGACCAGCAGATTCGGCTTAGCAGTGGGTGCCGGGCTCTAGAAATTGTGGGAATGACTAGGATCTAGAACTGCGACAGGCTTGCGATGGCGCAGGGCAGTAAAAGGCCCAACAGGGCACCAGCCGTGACAGCGTTTGAGATGACGGTACCCCTGAATCGAGGGTAAAAAAAAAAAAAAAACCCGACTGAACCAGCCGCGATGCCCGCATTCCAATCTGGGCGAGGTGAGTTGTGATGAGAGAGGGAGGGGAGGATTTTCCTAGACATATCCGACAATGTCATTATATTTTTCGCACAATCCTATCGAATGACAAGGGGTAGGCGGCCGGGTTGTGTTTACCTTTTAGGAAGAGTAAGACTCACCTCCTGGTTTGTGGCTGGTTGTGTGCGTAACTGCTGTATGCGTGTGTGGGCGGATGATGTCTGCTGCGCCGTTATGGAACTAGTTGTTGTGCGACATCTCGTTTCAGGAGGCTGCTGAGTTTTGCCAGCACACACTCGCTCACACTTACACACAGCTTCCCAGGCAGAGGACGGGCACAGGCACACACGCGGGTACCTGGAGACGACGCAGCCGCAACACCTGGCGCTTTGGAAGCCCCTTGTTCCATGTCTCTCGTTCCCTACTTGCTCGTTTGTCTTGTCCCCATGTCGTAATCCCAGATCCCATGTCCCACGTCCTCTTGTCCGTCCCACACCCGCGTTCCACATCTCACGTCCCACCATCACCACGTCTCTCCACTGCCTTCTTCCTGTGGGTTTCGTACATACGGCGTACCGAATATGTCAATGCCTTCAATGCCAACGCCCTGCCCTGTTTTCTGATGGATACCTGATACGGTGCTTCCTTGCACTTCAACCACTGAAACACCGCCCGCGAACACAGCAGCACGGGCTCTACCCGGTTAATTGGAACACTTCATCCTCGGCGCTGCCGATAGAGAGTGTGTGCATTGTGCACCCGCTCCTCTGGGGCTCTGCTGCTGACGCCGCGCTGACACTGGATTCGATTCGACTCTCGGCCGGCACCACCAACAGCATCGAAGCACGGGGACGGGACAGGCCAAGACAGGAAAAAAGAGAGCTGCAACCTGGAGACGCAGGTGGCGCCCAACGCAACACAACGCAACGACCGACGCAGCATCAGGTAGTCTACCTAGCCTCGGCCCCTACCAAGCTGCTAAACTCGATTGTGTCAACACACCAACTCTTTTTCTATCTCTGTGCCTGCTCTTAGCCTTTTTTATTCTTGTCCTGCTGCTCCCCCCCCTACTCCGGCCCAAGGACTCCCATTCCGTCCTTCCACCTCTCGTCCCGCTTCCCCTCCACCCCATGTTTCTTCCCACGCGAGGTGGGTGTTGTCGCTGCCGCCGCCCCTGAAGGGAACAACCCGAACCGAACGCTCCCACCCAATCGCCAAACCTCCCCTTGGACTGACTACCTTGACTTGCTCTGGCCGGCCTTGACCATTCTCCCGGCTTTTCTTTGTCGCTTACTCGCCCTCCACGCATTTCACCAGTCCCGTTTTGCGCACCCGAAACTCGCAATACCAGCTGACCGGCCTGTCCCGGCTTATTCGACCCTCCCGTTTCATTTCGCCCACGCCCTCGCACGCCCAGGCCTGCCTCCTTGCCTGAACACACCTGCGGCCGCGTTGCCTCTGGCAGAGCTCGCAACGCGAAGCCAGCCTGCGACGTCAGCAGCCAGGGCGCCAAAATGGGACGCAAGGCAGCACCGCAGCCGCTGGCTCTTCAGTCTGATCCCGCCCTCCGGAGTGACGACCCGCCAACTGCTGAAACCACATCCACAAACAACACCACCATCACCACTACCTCCACCTCCTCCCAAGGCGTCTCGCCAGCTGCTTCTAAATCGCCTCGATCTCCCCTTTCGCCTTTCCACAGTAGGTTCTCGCCGCTGCGGTCCCAGGGCAGGCACAAGACATCCCCTGTAGCAGCTGTCACACCCGCCACTGCTGCTGCGGCCAAAAACGAAACCTCCCGACAAGTGCCCGCTTTCGAACCCGCATACGACCAGGACACACCCTCGCTTTACTCGACTCTCTCCTCTGCGTTCGAGCCGCAGCAGCGATCCGTCTCAGGCCCACCGCCATCAGCTTCCAACGCCAAACCCAACGCCAAGCCCAACACCAACACCAAATCCAACACCAGATCCAACACCAACAATACAAACGTAAACAACACAACCGCCAACAGCAATCCCACCAGTGCCAGTGCCACTCCTACTAGCACCACAACGACCACTCCCACCTCCGCCACTGCCACCTCCGCCACTGCCACCTCCTCCACGAAACCGAAACAGCCCACATCCCCTCCCGCTTCTCAATCCGAATCTAAGAAGGGAACAAAGAACGGTTTCTTTCACTTCAGCAAACCCTCCAAGTCTTTCAACAACCCTCAGTCACATGCCCACCACCGCAAGGAGACCGAGTCTCGAAACCAGATGATGTCGAGAGGCACTGACGGGTCTAGCCGGCCGAGACACGGAGGTATGTGAACATGGCCTAAACTTTGGCGGCCGATCTCAAGATACTTTTGCCCACCTGCGCCAACTCGGCATTCAATTCCCTCCGCATCCACATCCGTCTCCCCGTCACCAGCCGCTAACATTATTACCTTTCCGTAGACCGCTCCAACTCTGACCACGCTCTTCATAAACCTACCTCTGCCGAACCACTGCGAAGCGACCTGTCTGTCTCATCTGCTGGTGACCAGGATACCGCATCCCCTCAGTCGACGAAGAAGGCCAAGTCAAAGGGCTTCGGCCGCCTTCACCGTTCACGATCCAACCGTGACAAGGAAGGCGCCAGCCCCGAGTTAAAACCTATTCCTGTCCCCCACGCGCCTCCTGCTCAAGCATACGGAAACGAACCCGAGCTGCATCTCAACTCGGTGCCCCTCAAGACTGCACCCCTTAATCCCGATCGATCGTTTCGAGACATGATGGGCTCCTCCGTGCGAAATCGATCCGAGGATCGTACTCCCACCCGAGATTCGTCGACAACCCGAGAGCACCGGGAGAAGGAATCTAAAACTCAACCTTCTTCCCTGAGAGACACTGGCGGCTCCACCTTCCTCAGTGGGCTTAAAAACTCATCGACGCGAGCGGCCGACATTTTTAGCAAAGGCTTCTTTGGGAAAGGTGGGCGCAGTGGCGCATCGGAAAAGGATGCAATCGACGACGAGAATTACCAGCTCAAGGTCATCAATCTGCCTCTGGTTGAGCAGACCCGCTTGACAAGAATCTCCAAACGACTCGAAGATTCGAGAGACAAGACGGAATTCTGGATGCCCGCATTTCCATGGAGAGCCATCGATTATCTCAACTATAAGGGCTGTGAGGTGGAAGGTCTCTATCGTGTCCCGGGTAGTGGGCCGCAAATTAAAAAGTACCAGCGAAAGTTCGACGAGCGTGAGTTTTCCATACTTGATAAGAGGGTAGTAGTGCTGGAAATTAACCGAACGACAGATTATGATGTCAACCTTTTCGAGGAGGAAGACCTCTATGATATCAACATTATCGGATCTATGCTCAAGGCATGGCTACGGGAGTTGCCCGACGAGATATTTCCAAAGGCCGCGCAAGAACGTGTATCCCGAGAATGTGCAGGTGCTGAGGAGGTTCCCGAGTTGCTGATCGAAGAACTTTCGAACTTGTCGCCCTTTAACTACTACCTTTTGTTCGCCATCACCTGCCACCTCAGTCTTCTTCTCGCACACTCCGACAAGAATAAGATGGACTTTAGGAACCTTTGCATCTGTTTCCAGCCATGTATGAAGATTGATGCCTTCTGCTTCAAGTTTCTTGTTTGCGATTGGCGCGACTGCTGGAGGGGCTGCAAGAACGAGGGCCTGTACATTGAGGACGAGTATATGCTCTTTGATCAACCGCCGCCACGCGGCATTGCGGAGTCCCAGAAGCCTAGGCCTCAGGAATCAGACACTGACCGACAGCAACTCTCATCATCTGACAGCAGCAAGATGTCCGGACTTGGCCAGTCGGAGTCCAAAACACGACTAAAAAAAAAGCCCCTCCAACTTTCAGCGTCTAACGGAAGTGTTGTCTCCAACAAGTCCACACCTTCCCTCAAGACGAAAGTGACGTTTGGGACCGAGCCGGATCGAGAACCGGCGAGAGGACCGGGGGATAGGGATATACGACCCCTCTCGCCCATTAAACCGCTCTCGCCCCTGGGATTCTAACTGGCATCTCTCTACTAGCTGAACGGTTGACTCTACCGGCTTCCTTTTGCTACTATACACCCTGCACTGTTCGCATGTACATGATTTAGCACTATCCGATTTACGATACCATGCCGTTTATGACCATTTTTCAAATCTACCTCTTCGAAAACGCCCACTGTTGTGTTATGGCTGTGGGCGCTGTCAAATCTCTGATTGACTGGATATAATGGAAGAGTGGGATCGAAGCCACCTCATTGTTCCAGAGCAAAAAGAATCAGCAAATGCTTGATACTTGATATACCCAATCGTCTCATTGAAAGAGGACATTTCGAAGTTTTTTTTTTTGGTTAACTTCGCACACCATCATACCGTCACACCGTCACACCGTCAACTCTTATTTTTGTCATCAGCGTTTGGCTTCATAGGTCCTGCACCTTAACCGTTTCCCAAGCATTGCGATTATTGTTTTTACTTTTTATTAAGAACCCTCGTATTATTTAAAAGGCCACGAAGAGGAAGGGGGGAGCCTTGGAGGGAAGAAAACGGGCATGGGAGGATTTTTGTTGCGATTTATATTTATTACTGGAACACCCAGCCACTTTTCTATATATGGGTTTTTGGGAGGATGACTGTGTACAATAGCAAGGAGTATGCATGTACAGAGGACTTAATTTGGGAGTTGGAATTCATTCGGAAATTGCGAGAGATAGCACGCAACCAAAGGGTATAGTGGTTCTTGTTATTACAAGTTGCACATAACCTTCCTAAATCTACATACATCCCGAGCTTTTGATGCCAATATACACAAACGCCTAGTCCTGAACGCCCGCAGTCATTTTACCAGACCAGTGAAAAGAGGATCCTAGACAACCGTGGACTTTGCCACCCGGTTTCAGTCCGCTCTTTTCTCTCAGGCCTTGCCGGTCTTGTACGTGGCGACCCTCTCGTTCTTGCGCATCTTGCGCTCGTTGCGTTTCACCCGCTCTTTGCGCTCACGTCGCCCATCTCCCCTCTGAGTGGTGCCTTCTTTTCGCTTTCTCTCCGCTTCCATGTCCACCTCAACACACCAGTCACCCTCGCCCTTTTTGTTCAGGGCCTTGTAACCCCACTTGCGCTTCCATTCGCCACTCTCCTCATCAAAGGCAAGGTTACGGCGCTGCTCACGAGTCTTGGGCTTAATGCCCTTCTTGGCGGCGAAGCGCTCCCACTTGGTAGGGGGCTTGGGTTGAGGCACAGGCTTCTCGCGTGGCAGACGGGTGCTGGGCTGGGGGAGCGACAGGAGAACGCCGTCCGGTGTCGAGTTGAGCGGGCAGGTCGTCAGCAGTTGGTTGATGAGCGACTGGGCACCATCGCGGGCGAGTTCGGCGAGGGACTGTTCGAGGTTCGAGTGGTCGAGTTCAACGGGATTGGGGTCCTCGGCCATGAGGTGGCCGAGATCGAAGGTATATGGAGTCGGCTTCTCGACTGCGACAGGCAGCTTGGGCTTTGCGCCTGGGACCGACATGATGTAAATGATTGTGTCGTAGTTGAGGAAGAATTATAGTATAGCGATTTTAGATAAGGATTGGTTCAATCACTACCAGCCGGCTTGTTTTAAAGAAAGAACCTTGGCTGATGGGAAATTTGGTGGAAGAAAACCAGTGTAGCTCTCTTTTCACTGGGATGGTCGTCTGAACTTTTTCGATGTCTTTTTTTTGGCTGATAAGAAAGTCCTTTGTCGCCGGATCAATTAAGTGGTCGACGGTTTTTCCGGTGCACCATCGGTGGGCCTATCAGAGTGGTCAGAGAACCACCACCCCTGCCAGTTTGGGGGTGTGTCGATAATCCTCGAGATTTTCGTGCCGTTCGACTTCACAGGTACAGACGCCCGTGAGAACACCGTCCACAACCGGCCCAATTGGCGCCAATGCGACAATAAACTGCCTCCCGACCGAGCCAATTCCGAGTAAATTCTACACAGAGTCCCCAAAACCGCAGCTATGGCGTCCGCAAATTCGCTGCGGTGCCTCATGCGACCGTCCATCCCCATGGCACCGCGCATCCAGCCCATCTTGCTCACGACCGCCACATTCTCAACCAGCTCCTCCCTCGCCGCTGCCGCCCCTCCTGCAATCAAGAGCCGAAGAGATTTGCCACAGAAACAAAAGAAGACGTACAAGAAGCGTGCCAACGTCGTACCTGTCAGGAAACCCAACCCCGGCGAGCGCAAGGCCTTCCGAAAGCGTATCCAGCTCAGCAACAACAGTGCCCTCCCCGTCCAAGGCCTTGAATCCCTAGAGGCCAAGAACATGGCCCGAGAGGAGAACGCTGGCAAGGTGTTCGCCATCCCCGACCAGGTTGTCGACCAGCTCCGTGCTCTCGAGGCCTTTAAGACAACACAGAGCTGGAACCTGTTCCGCCGACCCCACGCACTTCTGCGGAAGGAAACTGTTGAGCTGATGAAGAGGCTCGAGTCTTCGGCTGATAAAAAAGAGGCGCTAAAATGTGTCTTGACCGGTAGCAAGCTCTCTGGAAAGAGCATGGCCATGCTCCAGGCCATGGCTTATGCCCTCCTCAACAACTGGGTTGTGCTCCATATTCCTGAAGGTACGGTCATGCCACTCACTACCCTGGACTGTTATTCTAACTCGCAAGCTAGGTCAGGAACTCACCAATGGAAACACCGAGTACTCTCCTATCCCTGATACTGAGCCTGCGCAGTTCGCTCAACCTGTTTATTGCCTGAAGATGATCCAGAACATCTACAGGGCCAACCGTGCGGTCCTGGAGAAGCTGCACCTCGAGAAGGACTGGTCACGCTTCACCAACTTGAAGCAGGGTGCCACTCTTGCCGACCTAGCTCTTAGTGCCAAGGAGTCCGAGTATGCTTGGCCCACACTCCTTGCTCTCTGGACGGAACTTACCCTTCCTGGCCGTCCTCCCGTCCTTTTCGCTTTGGACGGTCTCGCCCACATCAACAAGATTAGCGAATACCGGGACCCCAACTTCAATGAGGTCCACGCCCATGAGCTTTCTCTTGTGCGCATGTTCGTGGATGCCCTTTCGGGCAAGGCTGCTCTGCCCAACGGTGGCGCCATCATCGCAGCCACTTCTGAGAATAACACTCATCACCACCCTTCTCAGGAGCTTGTTCTCTCCCAGCTTGAGGCTGGCCAAGCCGGTCGCAGGGTCCCTCGACCAAACCCTTATGAGCGCAAGTACGATGAGCGGGTATATGAGGCTCTCAAGAACGCTTGGGTCCTCCGCCTTGATGGCATCTCCAAGGACGAGGCCCGCTCTCTTATGGAGTACTGGGGCGCCAGTGGCCTGGTCCGCGATGTCATCAACTCAAGGACCATCTCTGAAAAGTGGACTCTGGGAGGACATGGCATCGTGGGTGAGATGGAACGAGCAACCTTGCTGCAGATGAGGATGTAAATGTATTGTAGAACTCATGTACTATATGTCGGTATCTTGGAACCCAAAAAAAAAAAAATCATGTACCAGCTCCCTCTGAATGTCTCAAAACTTACGTATCATGAATCATATTCTAAACATTGTTGTCAAACCCCACAATCTACTATCACGAAGAGAGCCGTTACTGGCACAATTTTCATACAAATACCTCGCCTAGTCCCCTTCACTATGGCAAGGGAGAAGAAATAAACCAACCGATACCAGCACGTCTCATGTTTTACCACTCCTCAATTCACTTTTTTTCATTTTCATTTTTGTTGGTATATCTTGGGAATCTGATGGTTGCAGTTGATATAGGTTAGGATACTCTGAGAGTTGTGAAGGAAAGGGCTGCACGACTTGGGGCTGTGGCATAGCAATACTTAACCTGCTGTTCGTTAAGGCCCCCCCCGATCCACGTGAAATTCGACTCTACAAGAGACCAGTTTGCAAATGATATTTCCGTGGACTGTCCAGTTTGAATCACGTTGTCGTCTTAAACCAAAGGCTCTATAATTGCTGCTCCTATGCTCTCCCCATTTGCGTAATTTTCAAGAATGCTTTTTCGGCTCGCTTTCGTCTCTCAATATGCCAACTGCCCAAGTATGATCGAGTGGGTCTAAATCACATTGAATCGTAACTAATCGCCGGTGGTGTTGCTACCAGGCAATCAATATTTCATCTACCTTGAAAATGCCGAAACGCCAATCCAATACTACTGCCACCATTACACAAGCGTCACCCCCTAAAAGTCCATTTCATCCTCCATGTCTTCGTTGTCAGTAGTGACAAATACCAGTCTCGTACCGTTGCCAGTCGTTTGCCAGATCTGTGTATTGCTGTTAGTCTTATGGGCTGAAAACTGTAAAGCGAACATAAACTTACGTCGTAGCCGGTGTATTCCTCCAAAGTGTCCATCCACTGGTCCTCAGTGAAACCCTTGGCGATAACACGCTCCTTAACCTTTCTCAGGCTCAGTTCGATGCCGAGCTCATCGTCCTCAGCATCGTCAGGACGGCAGGCACCACTGTCAGCCAATGCCTTGACCAGGTTGTAGATTCTGGTGGTGGCGTTCGGGCCGCGTCGGTTGCCGCCCAAGTCGTTGTTGAGACTTTCCTTGCTGGCCTCTACTAGACGCAGAGCTTCGTCGACGTCATCCGAAGATACTTCGTTGCTGAAACGCAGACGAGCGAGTGCTTGTGATAGACGAACGACACCAAGAAGTGTACGGGGTGTGGTGTGTGTGAACTGCTTGCCCTTTTTCTCGGCACGCTTTTGCTGATCTCGCATACGCACGTAGGTCTTGATCATGTACTCCGATACCGACTCGGGGACAACAGGTCGGTATGTACGGGCCTGGGCAACGTACGAGCGCACTTCGTGTGGGGTGAAGACGACGTTGTCGGTGCCAAGGTCAGGGTGACGGCTGTTCATGTGCACGAAAGCGACATGCTTGGCAAGCTGTTCATCAGACTCGCGAGTAGGGGTATCAAGAAGCAAGAACAGGATATCAAATCGAGACAAGAGGGCAGCGGGCAGGTTGATGTTCTCAACGGGAGAAATACGAGGGTTATACCGTCCATAAATAGGGTTGGCCGCGGCAAGAATGGAGGTACGGGCGTTCAAGGTGGTCGAAATTCCGGCCTTGGAGATGGAAATGGTTTGCTGTTCCATGACTTCGTGGATGGCGGTACGGTCGTTGTCGTCCATCTTATCAAATTCATCGATACAGCAGATTCCATTGTCAGCAAGAACCAGCGCACCACCCTCGAGGACCATCTCATCGGTAACGGGGTCTCGCATGACGGCGGCCGTGAGACCAACGCCACTGCTTCCACGACCAGAGGTATACACACCACGGGGCGCAACCTTGGAGATGTACTTGAGAAGCTGAGATTTAGCCACACCAGGGTCACCCATCAAGCAGATGTTGATGTCACCACGGATCTTCATTCCGTCACCCATCTCTTTATTCACACCACCAATGAGCAAAAGAAGGAGAGCCTTTTTAACATCAAGGTGTCCGTAAATTTCGGGGGCAATAGACTTGGCCAATAGTTCGTAGACTTGGCCACTTTGACGGTACTTTTCGATTCGACGGACCAGCGTGGGGTCAACAATCATCTCGCTGTAAGCTTTCTTGTGCTGGACAATATGGTGGGCCTCGACGTAGGTGTCGGTCAACAGACCGGCCTTCATAGCTTTGAACCCAGTGTAAGGGGTAGGAAGGAAGATGCCTGAGATATCCACAACATCACCAGGGTTGACTTGTCTGACGAGTGTACCATAGCAAAAGACAGTGAGACTTCGAGGAATCTGACCAATGGGTACTTGCTCGGCCATCTCCTGGACCTTCACTTCCTGGAAGGGCAAAAACTTGGAGGCTCGAGAGGAGGGATTCAACTGTCCCTTGGACTGGTTTGCCTTGCAATCCTCCGATGGACACATCGTCAAAGGACCATACTGCTTGTCGGTGATGGGCTGGAAGATTTCACAACCACATCGGTCGCAGGTGTAGGCGCTGACTTGAACCACGGGCTTTACGTCGGAAACTCGCGTTGCAATCGCTCTGATGGTGATGAGACGGCCTAGGTGCTCGCCGCGGACCTGTCGAACGGCCAGAGCCTTGGCAGGCTTGCTAGAAGTGCCTGATCGGGGCTTGAAAACGAGTGTGTATCGTCGGGTGAGCTCAGCCGGGAACTTGTCGTCAGCAATGGTTGGGTCCCGTTCTGCGGCCTCCTGAATCTCTCGGTTTCGAGCCTGGCGTCGAGCCATTAGAACATCCAAAACATCATCCTTGAAGCTTTGGTAGAGTTAGTAAAATTCGGGGGCGGTGGACGAGCAAAATATCAAAAACATACTTGATATCTGTGCTAGGTTGAGGCATAACCTCGTCGACAGCCCTTGAAACAATGTCGACATAGTGCTTCGTGTTGATTTCTATCGAGTCGACTAGCCGCAAGTTCTCTTCATCGCCAAACTGGCGCTCCCACTGAGAAGCTGTTAGCAATGGTTATCGGATGCAATAAAACTAAACTCGGTTCCTTACCGTAGCTAGATCATCCAGATCAATCGTAACCTCGTCAATTGTGCGGTCGGCGAGGCTTTGGAGCATGTCCTTGTACTTGTGTTGGGGTTCCCTTCTACGCTCTTTGTCCTGACGACGACGCTCGCCAGCCTGCTCGTCCTCGTCCATAACATCATCGTCGTCGCTGAGATCATCGGCGTTGATGGTGATGTTACCAAGAGCCGTTGTGATGGTTTGTTCGGGGGATGTCTTGAAGTCTTGCAAGAAAACCTCGAAGGCCTCTGAAGGTATTTGGTTAGCGCCAAAGACCAAGGAATTGTGCAGTGGGCACCGGAGGCCAGGTAGGCTCACTCTGCTGCTTCTCGTAGCTGACGGGGGCTTTGAATTCGCGCAGCGCCATGGTGGAGGATCAGTTGCGGGAACGCAAGGCCAGTGGGCGCTGGGAGAGGTTGTGATGCTGTGCAGGTGAAGATTGGGTGAGGGGCGGTAGAGAGCACAGCAATGCGGTCGCAAACTAAACGGCTGTGATGCACAAATTGGCGGGCTGGGAGTCGCAGGGGGCAACCGCTTTCACGGTCCACTTGTTCCACCTTTGGCTGTGGCGTCCAGGTCAAGAGCTGGCGCGTTGCTTTCGCGTTTTCGCGCGCTGCACCGCCACATCTATTTGTTCAAGTTTAATTGAAATGCGCCACATGCAGCCCGAAGCTTGGGGTGGCTGTGGAGGTTCCCGTGGGGACGGCTTCCGATAGCTAGCCCTGGACTACGGGGAAGTCGCCGACGGCACGTGTGAGCTACCTCGGCATCGGGACAAGGACGGAACGCCTGTCGCATTTCGCCCGTCAAGCCATCAAGCGACATCGGTTTTCTCTCGGTTGTCGATGTGTCTCCTGACACTCTGCACGACACATCATGGCTCCCAAGAAGAACGCCCAATCTGTCCCTGCCGAGATCTCTCTCGGCCATCTGCGCACTTGCTTGGTCAACCTCCCCTCCCCGTTGGTCTCCCTATTGGTCAACGTCAACACTGTGAGCAATTGTCCATGCAGCCCCCGACTCTAACACAGCCTCTAATCCAATGGACAGCCTTCGCAGAATGTTATTGTTGAGCTCAGCTTCCGAGACCCCTCGGCCACCGGCTCGAGCTCCCAACAGCGTTCCGTGTTCGTGGGATGGAATGGCATGCCGAGCAAGCGGAGGACGGGCCCTCCGGTTGGGCGCGAAGGTCTCAATGGCATGAGGACTTCGTCGCGCGACCAGGAAGTCTACTTGGTCGAGCTGGATGCGACATTGGCAAAAACTCTTGGACTTAGCGAGGGACAAAAAGTTATGACTACTGTCCATATTGACCCTCCCCTAGCGCATACCATCAACATCGAACCTGTCACGCCCGACGATTGGGAGATTATCGAGCTCCACGCCAACTTCCTCGAATTGAACCTCCAGCACCAAGTACGAGCGCTTCCGAACCCGGCCTATAAGCCTAGCGATGGCACAGCTGCTCCTCCTCACCCGCTCACCCTTCACCTTTCCCCGACCACGACTGCCAACATCAAGGTTCTCTCAGTAGACCCTGCGCCTTCTGCAGACTCGCCATTTGTGAAAATATCACCCGATGCCGAAGTTATCGTCGCTCCCAAGACGAGGCAAAAGAGTGCCCAGAATAGCGGGGATCACCGAAGCGTGGCAAGCACGTCCAAATCGAAGCGAAGCGGTGCCAGCACCGTCCGTCGCCGAAGCACCAGAGAGGAAAAGAAGCCCACAATGTTTCTCCGCGGTATCGACAGATCGGCTTGCAAAGAATGGTTTGATGGCGAGCCTGAGGGCCAAGATTTCGCAGTTTGGGTTGACCAGGACCTCCTATTCTCCAATGCCTTTAGAGGTGTCAACTACGTTGTCGTGGACATAATCAAGCCTGCAGGTACTCAACAACCTCAAGCCGAGGATGGATCTGCCCCGATTACCACAAATGCCTCTTCCAAGGTGATTGCAAATCTCAGGCATTGGCCTGACCCTCCAAACAGTCAGACTGTTGCTCTGTCGTCGGCCCTGTCTGAAACTCTGGGATTTACTGGAATGGTTGGTGGTGTTGTCAAGCTCCAAGCCGCTCCACAGCAGCTTGGACGAGGAGCCGTCCAAGGAATCAAAGTATTCCCTTTTGCCGCCGGTTCCAAGACAGCTGAGGGCCTTTCTTTCGGTAGTGAGACTAAGGCTAAAAAGGAAGAGTCTGCGAAGCGATTCCGCCAAATATATACACAGCCAAATGGGTCTGAAGGTATACTGCAAGGTCCCTTAACTGACGGCAGCGTAATTGGGGTATACGACGGGATTGATGCTCCCCAAGGATGGGAAGGTGGAATCGTCAAATTCACGTATAGTGCCGAATTTGCTACCCAGGAACAGAACAAAGATGCTGTTAATTGGATAATGGGTCTCGACGCCAAGTTGCCGATCGATTTTCAACCTCCTACACCCCGACCCCCATGGTTGCTCGAATCCGATTCGTTTGAAAGACGAGCTTCTCATGACTCGCTGCTTGTCGGAATAGACTCGCTGCTCGACAATTTACAATCGCACCTGGCACACATGTCATCGGTCTTACTGACTGGAGGGATGGGTTCTGGTAAGACGTCAATTGCAAAGCACATGGCTCAGAAGCTGCGAGAAGAGACTCTGTTCCACACACTTTATTACCCATGTAGGAAGTTGGTCAATGACGAGACCCGCATTTCGACGATCAAAGAAACGCTGAATCGTTTGTTCATGTCGGCAAGCTGGGGTGCCAGGTTAAATGGCAGAGCCGTGGTCGTACTTGATGATTTGGACAAGCTCTGTCCAGTCGAAACAGAGCTCCAAGTCGGAAACGACAACGGCCGAAGCAGGCAGGCCAGTGAAATCATCGCGTCCGTGGTGAGAGAGTACTGCACCAAGGACAGTGGTGTCGTTTTGCTCGCAACAGCTGAAGGGAAAGAGTCGATCAACAATGTGGTTGTGAGTGGCCATGTGGTTCGTGAAATCGTTGAGCTCAAGGCTCCTGATAAGGAGGCGAGACGCCGGGTCATGGAGGCTATTATGAACAAAGACGCTATAGTGCCAGAAGATGCGCCACCACAGTTTGACGAGGATAGTCGCCCGCAGACAGCTGATGGCAGTGTAGGAGATGACAGTGGTGCTTGGATGGACGGTGCGAGCCATACGAGCCGAGAGCCGCCCGTGGCGAAACCGGGTGGCTTCGTTCTAGACCCAGACCTCGATTTCCTCGATATTGCTGGGTCTACCGACGGATACATGCCTGGAGACTTGACGGTTTTTGTGGCAAGAGCTCGCAATGAAGCCATTATGCGTGCTATCGCAGAGTCTCCAGGCTCAGACTCCACCTCTATCCACCTCAGTCGAGTGGATTTTGACAAGGCTTTGAAAGGATTCACACCTGCCTCGCTTAGGAATGTTTCTCTACAAAGTTCGTCAACCAGCTTCAAGTCCATCGGTGGTCTCCAAGAAACGCGACAGGTGCTCCTGGAAACCTTGCAATACCCCACCAAGTATGCACCCATTTTTGCCCAGTGTCCGCTCCGACTGCGATCGGGTCTTCTCCTTTATGGATACCCAGGTTGTGGTAAGACTCTGCTTGCCAGTGCAGTGGCTGGTGAATGTGGTCTCAACTTCATCAGCGTCAAGGGTCCTGAGATCTTGAACAAGTATATCGGTGCTTCTGAGAAGAGCGTTCGTGATCTATTTGATAGAGCATCGGCAGCAAAGCCTTGTGTTCTTTTCTTTGACGAGTTCGACTCCATTGCGCCCAAGAGAGGTCATGATTCTACGGGTGTGACAGATCGGGTTGTCAACCAACTGTTGACGCAAATGGATGGTGCCGAGGGGCTGTCTGGAGTATATGTCCTTGCTGCTACTTCGCGTCCTGATCTTATCGATCCAGCCTTGCTTCGACCTGGTCGTCTAGACAAGTCGTTGCTTTGTGATATGCCAAACATTGAAGATCGAGTGGATATTATCAAGGCGCTGTTCCAAAAGGTACGACTCGCGGACGAATTGGTTGAGTCTGATGGGCCCCTCACGGATATTGCTCGTCGAACCGAAGGATTCTCCGGTGCAGATCTCCAAGCTCTGGTGTCCAACGCACAACTCGAGGCTATCCATGATGTGTTAGACGTCGACAGCCCCTCGGCGAATACTCGTCGCACAAATGGGCACGCCGGAAAATCCAATACCACACCGAGTTTCGTTCAATTCCGTTACGGGGCTGATGGGAAACCGTCTGCTGATGTGACACCTAAGAGCAAGTCTGCAGCTCTGATTGAGAATGCTGCCATAATTTCCAAGCTTGAAGAAATCAAGGTGGCACGCAAGAAATCAAAGCAGGCACATGGGGTTCCCGCCGCTGCGAATGCCGACAACAAGGCACAGGCCAGCGAGCAAAGAGAAGTAGTAATTGGATGGGATCACTTGATCAAGGCCCTTGACAACACTAGGGCCAGTATTAGTACCGATGAAAGAGCACGCTTGCAGAGGATTTACACCGAGTTCGTTGTTGGGCGCAGCGGGCAGATGAAGGATGGACAAGGCAGCATGGAGATTGGAGGGAGGAGCAGTTTGATGTAAAATATGAAGACGGCTGTAACATGTGGAAAGAGACAGAAGCAGCGGGGGTTTTGATACTAAATTCTAAATCGGCTACATATTATTTCGACATATAACTTCTGTTATGTTCACGTAGGCCTGTTTTTTTTTTTTTTTTGTTTATCATCTCTTTTATTCATTGCCTGTCCTGGGCATGATATTCTATAACAGCTGTGTCTATCTTTTTCTCATCAAGCATCCTTTAGAATATCGGGCAGTCGCTTTAGGACAAGCTCATGAAGGCCGCCTCTCGCGGCGAGTAAGCCACGGTTTCGGCTCAAGTCCCTACCCGCGCCAAAATTAATGGGCCGTCCATCCAGGTCCATGATCGTGCCTCCCGCCTCGGTAAAGATGAGCTGCGCTCCCGCGTGGTCCCAGACATACATCTTGGAGCTAGCACTCGAAGGGATGCGCAGTTGCAAATCGCCACCGCCAACAATCAGAGCCGCGTAGCGGATGTGGGAAGACCACACGTCCGTGCTGGGGAACGGGGCGCCGAAATCTTCTGCTAGGCGCCGGATAAGATCGTGCCGGGAGGACTTGCTCTGAAGACAGTCGACAATGTGGATGTCCTTGAGGTCAGGCGTTGCCTTGAGGGTGTCGAGAGGTGTTGTAGGCCCAAGTCCGGTGGAAGTCATGGTCCGAGTATATGCGCCCTGCCCCTTCCCAGCTGATAGCATGATGCCCATCCCCTCTTTGTCTACGCTCTCCTCCTTCACTTTGCCCTTGTCGAGACGGAGGTTGGGGCATCCAAGCACGCCCAGCACTTCACGCCCATCTTGGATCAGGGCTAGTGAAACCGCATATTGCTCGCCGCGCAAAAACGTTGCTGTTCCGTCAATCGGGTCCATGACCCAGAACCGCCCCGTTGGACCTCCCTCGCCACGGCCGCCAAGGTCGATCATGTCCAACATCTCGTCCACAGATGCCGGGCTGTCAAGCACCTCGCCCGTCTCTGGGTCCGCAAGGCTCGTCGAGGACACCAGCTCCCAGACCCGGTCCCGCAGTTCTACATCGCTACGCAGTGCCTCGGAGTCTTCCTCTCCTAGAAAGGCGTCATCGGGGAAAGCACTGCGCAGGGCGCTGATGAGGAGGGCCTGGGCGGCGAAGTCGGCCACGGTGACGGGCGAGGCGTCGGCCTTTGAGATTCCACTGACGGTCGAAAGAACATTCTTGGTAAGAATGGAAGCCCTCAGGACTGCCAGTTCAGCAAGTCGCCGCTCGCGGACGAAAAGTGAAGCCATGGTGAGATCGAAGCGGGGATCTAGGCTGACAATCAGTTGGCTGGCGGTGTGTGGCAGCAGCTGTTTTCTAATGCAAAATCCTGACAGTTTAATGAATCAAGATGTCTTTCCTGCTTGCAATGTGTCGCAGTTCCACATGTTACGCCACGTGTATGACCAAAAGCCAAGTCAGACACTGTCATCAGATATTTGGCAAAGCCGTCGTGTGGTGGTGAGGACCCAACTCCCTTTTCCCCACTCGATTGCATGTGGGTGACGCAGATCAAGCGGGCAACCAATGTACATGCGGTATTGATGAGCATCAACAAAATTCCAACTATCCAGCAAACACCGGGCCAGCCAAAGTTGTTTCACAAATGATGAGCCAACTTTATCAAAGCTATTACATCAATCCTATGAGAATCCATAGTCATATCCCACCCTCAATACCCAATTAGAGCCTTCTTCCATGCAATCAATACATCTCACAAATAGCTTGATACAATCTAGTTCAACATACAGCCTCAAACTCACTCAAGTCGACTCTGAACATATCACCTCCGAGCCGCAGCCCTATCTGCCGGCACCCAGGGTCGCAGATGATCTTTCTCAATTCGTTTGCATCATAAATGGCCATGCCATCCATGGACTTATCCGACAACTCTTCATCGGACACTCGCGTAGCTTTAAACTTGAGAGGTTTGATCCCACTGTCTGGAGGTGCCGTGGAGTATTGTACGTAAAGCTTCAAGCGTTTAGAAAGACGCACGTACTTTGTGCAACCACTATAAACACTATCCCATGACTCGTACTCGTCACGGCAAGCCGTCTCCTCTGGCTCTTGCTCTCTCTGTGTCTCTGGTTCCGGCTTTGGTTCCGGCTCTGGCTTTAATTTCGATGCTGACCTGGGCTCTGACTTTGGTTCTGGCACTGGTTCTGGTTCCAATTTTAGCTCTGTCTCTGTCTCTGATTCTGGCTCCGGCTTTGGTTCTGATTCCTTCTCTATTACGATTCTTTCTTCTTTGTCTTTCTGCTTTTCTTCCTTGGGTGGTTCAATTGGTTTCTTATTCACCTCTCCATTCGCTTCACTTTCTGAGTCGGTGCTCAGATCCAAAGGAGGAACACTGTATTTGCTCAAATGTGACTTGGGGAGTGGGATATTGGGGGGTTCCGGCACGGGTTCTGGTACCACAGTGGCTACTCCAGAGGCCTTTGGCGGTTTGGCAACTTGTCCATCTAATGTAGTAGTCTTTGATTTGATACTGACGGTCGACGGCGCCAAACTTTCTGGTGGGTTTTGCGGCTTTTTCATTCTGCCTTGGGATATTTCTCCAATTTGCTTTATGGCTGTACGCTCCAAGTCCATTACGAAATGTTGAAAGTCGATCTCGCTTGGGTTATTGGGGGGCAGTGTCCATAAAGGATATAGCCGTCCATGAGTGCCAGGGGTGTTGTAGTCTGTTAGGCTCCGAATGAAATGGTTGCACAGGAAGCATGCTTCCTTACTTGGGGCAATGATTCTCGGGAGTGATTTGCCCATTGATCTTCGATGCTCTTCTAGGTACCATACTAGTTGTATTTCAGCATGAATCGTTGCATCCGCTTTGTTATTATTCAGTGTAGTCACAAAACTAGAAGGACTTTTCTGAAGCTTCTCCGAAATCATTTTCTGTGCTTGCTGCGGAGTCCAGGGGGTCTGATGTGACTGCGATATGCGCTGAAGAGCATCTAACAGGGTGGGAATATTCTCACGGCCTGGTCGGGGAAATGCATCGGGTTCGAGCGAAATTATCATTGTAGAAGCTCTTCGGATACTTGAATAGCGCCTCGAAATTTCTAACAGAGTTGATGCAGATTTTTTGTAGGCTGCAATTTTCCTGATTCTGTCAAGCAAGGCTGGTGGCATCAACGGGTTGACTGTGGGCGTAATCTTGTCGAAGGCTTGTTGAAATATGGAGTCAAGCTTTCGCATCCTAGAAATTTCATAGAATTTATCGACAATCTTTTCGAGATTCCTGTCCCTCCCAGGCTCATCCTCCTCATTTTTCTTTGGCTGCAGAGCAAGGTCGCGACGGTACTGGTCTAGCATTGAGATCAGCCCAGTGATCAGATCAGAAAGGCCAGGTTGTCTCTTTTTCTTGGGTAACTGGCTCAGGCCCGTCCTCAGAGTCAACAAAGATTCTTCCAAGTTTGGTCTGGATAAGTCATTGCCAAGCCGGGCGCGAGTTATAATTCTCTCCCGGCACATGGAAACGATAGTTATAAAGAGGCGTTCGAGTGTAGATTCTCGAGAAGCTGACACGTCCGTAAGCGGCTAATTTTGTCTGTCAGGGCATATCAAGTTCTTACTGGTTGATGGGTCTTTGAGAACGTCGAATATCTGGTCAAACCCAGCCTTGACCTCGTCCAAATACGGCGAGGGGCCAGCAGCTTTTGCGTTAGCCGCTATCATAACACAGAGGCCTTTGGAGGTGTCTCTGATACAGACAGCGGTGGCACTTTCGAATTCATCACGAGTACATGACAGATATGCCAATGTCGAAGACAAGTGCCTCTCATCCCTATAACGAAAGACATGACTAGATGTGGCACGAGGATTAGGATCCTTCCTTGAGTGTCTTTTTGACGGAGCATAAATTCGGCCGAGATAGCTCAAGAGCGCGATGGCTTCTATACATCTGTTTTGGAGGCGGGGAGAAATTGGAGTGGGCATTTTTACAATGGTTGGCCACGATTTCGTGATGAAAGCAGCCTCGGACAAATTAACGACTTTGAACAGAGCCAGACAGGACAGTTGGCACCCATTGGGCCGGATAGGATGTTGTCCGACTACCGACAATTCTAGGCCTCAAAAATACCCGCCCCATACGGTCTATTCAACTGATGCATCTCATTTGCCCAATGTGGATATATGCAAGCACGGCTTGAGAGATGGTTGGCTGGTTGGGACACGGGAAGGCCAATCAAGCTGGTGTTGTCGCCATGGCAATGGCGTAGGCGACGTGGACAATGCGCTGTCTCTTTCTCCTGGCCGATCATGTTCGAAGCGATGTCGACGGGCGTTTATGATGGGCAGAATAGGGCAGAGTATACTGGAGCGCATCTTGCCCAGGTGTCGGGGTTTTCTCATAATTGGGCCACGAATGATGCCATGCATGTCTATCCATTCAAGTGTCTGTCCAAAGACCTATGGTATGATTTCGCCTTATATTGTTTGAATGTGGTTGTGAATGAGGCTGGCAAGAGTAAGGCTCCATCTCGGGATAGGCAGAGGAGCGGTAGAAGAGCGTGGCCAATGCATGAGACGCAGCATCAGGACTCGTGTTCGGCGTTGCATATCCCATGTTGCATGTTGCACCAAAAACTGCGAACCCAGCAGCGCAGGCGATCCCGGCAGTTTTCGATTGGGTTCTGGCGATCTAATCCGCCCAGCGAGAGGACCCTGGACATCCCCGCGGCGGGCGAGCTCTGGCAAGAATTGCCCACATAGGTACAAAGAGAATGAGGAACGCCCCCGCAGACCAGTTGGCTCTGGGTGTGCAGGGGTTGGTGAGGGTTCTCGATTTCGCGCACCTTGAATCATGGATTGCAAATTCGGCTTTGCAGAGTGGCAGTTGCATCAGCACGCTGGATTCGACAAGAGGGCCGAGGCATACGGAGCCAGTCTTGGATGGCAAGGGAAGGGTCCACGCCTCCACACTCTTGCACCTCCCCAACCCAACTCGGCCATGCCCTGGCCAGCTACTCAGGTTGTTTGGCCGTGGTGCATTTCTCAAAGCTACAGGAGACAGGCCAACAGCTTGGGTGGCTCTTTTCTTGTCCCCTCCTTCCCCACCCACACCTTTCTCCTGCCAAACACCATGACACTCGTGAGCTACTACCCCGGAATATGCCACCACAGTAGTCCCCCACTTCGGCCCCGCCCCTCCCCGGTCGTGCCCGCCGCCTAGGAATCCTGACCTGGTCGTAGTCTTCACCAGCGTCAGCCTTTTTTCTGCTAAATTATTCCG